>CABFVX010001943.1:2188-24620 GCA_902151425.1 Timema shepardi | reverse complement strand
ATATATATATATATATACTATTGTGACACAAAATTATATATATGTATATATATAAATATATATATTTGTTAGTTTTATTCTCAATATTATAGATTACAGTCTTACTTAACATTACTATGAAATAACATGTTTACCATTATCATAATTTATCACAATATTAAGATTGTATGTAATTCGACTAAAATAATAATTAAATTATTGTCAAAATTTCAGAAAAATATAGAAACAGTAAAGGAAGTAGGTAATGCAAATTAACATATTTAATCATGAGCTATATGTTTTATTTGCAAAACAGCTTTCTTATTTTATTACATCATAACCAATTATATATAAATTTGATATCGATTTTGACAAGTAATTTACTTTCCTGCAGTACTACTTTATTATTAGGAGTTCTGTCTTACGGTGGGTCCATTCCTTTTGATGCAACCAAATGTTAACAATCGTATTTTTGTTGAATGGTGTGGTGCGCATTCTCCTTGAATTCACTACATACTCATTACGTGAGGTTATGTCTACTCATGCCTCCTCATGCCCACACGCGTTTTCACAATTTCTGTGGCTGCACATATTTCGTGAGCCATCAGTACGGTAAAGTCACGTGAGTTGATCAGTCGTGTTTTTTTTTTGTGTTAGAGTGGTGAAAATTGTTATAATTGTTAATTATGAAGGAAATGCTTATTGAAAAACCTTCACCCTTTTCCTTTAAGCCACTCTACTATTCACTTATACTGAAAATCATTTTCCAACTTTTCTTCAAACTCAGAAGAACTGCTTGATCCACTACTACAATGGGTATTCCAAACCTGACCAACTTTACACTGAAGTTAATAAACCTATCGCTGACAACGGAAAGAGAGCGCATGTTATGACATGGCGTGACTATAGTGTGAGCCTGTACAGCAGGACACGTCATTTATTTACTATGTATGGTCACATGAGTTCACCTGACAGGACGGAAGTGTGTCCCCACCTTAAGAACGGTGTTTGGACATAGGCTACTTTCTCGTTTAGTGGACATTTCTTAGCCGTATCAATCACTTGACCTGACGGCTTATTATTATTATTATTACTATTATTATTATTATTATTATTAATAGCACCCCTTCTTACTACCCATTCGGGTTATACACACTTACGCTAATGTGTAATGGTAGGGTGATTGTGAGATTAAATGGAGGACCTACAGTTTATGGAGGACCTACAGTTTAACGTGGAATCCGAACCACGGTGGAGGCCTGGCATTCCACACATTCACAAGTTGTGATTATTACACGTCTCGGGAGAGGTGAAGGAAGGGTTTGGTAATCAGATAAATCTGTGCCGGGACCGAGGATTGAACCCCGGACCTCAGCACAGAGGTCCGAATCCTTGCCCCTAGACCACCAGGTCACCCGTGATGGCTTGTTATTTATTCCTTTGGGAATATTTAAAAAATAAAATCATTGCAACATGACCCATGACCATCAGACATGTTAAAGCATATAATTATGGATGAAATTCAGATAATACAAGCAGCCATACTTGTGCACGTCATGCGGAAAAAAAAAATTAGTTTGTGAGTGCGTCGAGATGGACGGCATTTGAAAAGGATTATTTAAAGAAAAATGATTATTCTGTTCATATTGTGATAAATGGCAAACATGTATTTCTCATTTATCAATAATTTAAATACAACTAGTTTATATTGAGCGTATAATCCAAACGGGTAGAAGATGGGGTGCTAAATAAAAATTAAATTGACAAGCACAATGAATGTTTAAATAAGGTAGTCTATATGAACTCTCCACCATCTTGTACAAGTCCCTGAGAATGCTTAAAGATACCAAATTTTCTTTCATGAGATATAATGTCCAATATTATCACTTTTATGAATCCAAGTATCTGAAAATCTGCCTCGGTGGCCACACGGTCTAAGGAGCTACTTTCGCTTGTAGTATACTAGACTGCCTATGATGAGGGAGATGGAGGAGGGTCAAATCTAGATCGGATGCATTGAGGGTAGTTTTTCCAAATGGTTTTCCACTATCCCTCTACGCAAATGCGGGTAAGCTTCCTCTAAATATAACATTCTTAATTTTTTAAGCTATTAGCGTAATTGATGCAAAAGCGTATAACCGAGCGGGTAGTAAGACGTGGTGTTAAAAAAAAGTATCCAACATTTTAATATGATTTCTTGTGTTAACAGTTATTTAAAGACAACTTTTCTGACACTAGAAGAGAGAGACATTTTAGAAATAAAATATAGATTTAAGCAATAAAAAGTGGTATTTTTACATTTGAATTAAAATAAAACGTCACCTTTATATATCGTTGTAGTAGGCAACAATAATTAAACAAACTAGTATTACATTTTATATTAAGACATTGGTTCATGAAACAAATAGTGTGTTTCTTCTACTAAGGGCCCAAGGACTAAGCACCATGCTCATCTATTAAAGTTTGTTGGTGACGTGAGGTCGGGTTTCAAATCCTACGCCAGTTTTATCCCTCCTCGCAATATGGGTACATTTATTTTTAAGTATACCGTCCTCATCCCAACATCATTATTGCAATTAAAAGTGCGGGGTCAAAAACACATTCCATCTTATGGTATGTTAGTAATTGGTAATAGTGTTTGGTTCGTATAACCCGAACGGGTAGTAAGACGCGGTGCTAATAATAATAATAGTGTTTGATTAAATATCTCAGATTTTTAACAAAGGAGTTTTTTAGGAACATAATTTATGTTATTATTTTATTGTTTGAAAGACTGACTTCTGAACTTATTCGTCCTAGTTCATCGTTAATTCCCTTCGACTGTAATTCTCAAACCTTTTAAAGATTATTCCGTGGTTCGGATTCCACGTTAAACTGTAGGTCCTCCATTTCATCTCACAATCACCTTACTATTACACATTAGCGTAAGTGCGTATAACCCGAACGGGTAGTAAGACGCCGTGCTAATACTAATAATAATAATAATAATAATAATTTAAAGATTATTTTGTTTTAATTACAGCCTTTTGTTACTTGTTTCCCGTGTTGTCGATTAATTAATAATTTTTATAATGATATTTCACATTCTGGATAGATCAAATATTTATAGGCCAGTCATTGTATGTAATTTTTTTTTTAAATCATAGTTTTTTATAATTGTTTTCTCCCTCTCCGTCCTTTTATTCATCCAGGCTATTCACATTTAACTATGCTTATGAGGTCGGGATGAGGAAGGTAGAATTTCGAGGAAATGTAACCGAATTTTTGTTGAACTAAGGTAAGTGGCACCACCCTCAACTCACTCAGCTTGGTTTAAAATTCAGACTTCCACGTCAGCAGAAATTAATACTAGAATTAAATAAAATTAAAAAACCATTACCATGCAACCCCCGTCCAAATTTGCACTGATTAAAAAAAATCCACTTGCATAGTGCACATATAAATTATTAGTGTTTGAGCAAATAAATACATATAAAAAATTTAGTTCAAGTGGATGAATAAAGCTTTTTAAGTTTTGTGCTCATGTATTTAATTTATTATGAAAATATTATGGTTTTAAAAAAATCAATCTAGCTTTACTTATTATTTTTAGCACCGCGTCTTACAAACCATTCGGGTTATACGATTATGACTCTACTAATAACGATAATCGTTTTAGCGATTAGAGGTGTTATATTTTAAGGAAGTGTATCCTCATTTGCGTGAAGTGAGATTGGAGAACAATTTTGGAAAAAAACGCATTCATTATACCCTGACCGACCGGGATCGAGCCCTGATCTCCGGTCATCGGCAGTCTTAGTTTATTGCAAGAGTGACGCCTCAGACTGTGCCGCCCCCGAAGTGGGTTGTACTTTATTATATTTATATAAGTTGATCTTACTTTGAAAAAAATAATTATATCTTGCAGTCCACACTTTTGAAAAAAAAAACAGTTTTCCACTCATTTATCTTGAAGTTGAGCTAACCGAAAAGAATTGGCAATTACCTTTAGTTTCAAGGGATATCACACAAAACTGAACCGGATTGTAACTACCCACCAGAATAGTACTTTTGATTCTTGGATTAGATGTAGAAAAAACGCTTATATTAAATAAATGCTACAATACAATTGTCAATATTTTCTCATAAGGTATTTTATAGTTTGTGACAACATATCCAAAAATCCTACTGCTTAGTAAGTATTTCAAGAGAATAAAGCGTGATTCAAATACAGCTCTGAATAAAAATGTTATCTATTTTTTTTTTACAATAGGCCTACAACTCTTCAAATATCGGTCATCTCTAAACTAATCTCAAAGGATTTATCATTTTTTTATATGATCATACATTCTTATTTACTATGTCAAACCTTTCATATCCTTTTTCAACAAAAACTTGGTAGGCCTATTTTATCAATAAAGTATATTTAATATGATGGATTGAATCAAAATCATGGAAACTCTGAGCTATGATGATATAACAATGATTATCAAATTTGAATAAAAGCCAGAAAACCGTTTCTCTGTAGGCTCAGGTAAAAACCAAATTGTAAAACACACTTTACTTGGTTCGGGGCAAGAGAGTAATAATAATAATAATAATAATAGTAATAATAATAATAATAAACAATCTAAATGGCATAAATGTTCATGATTCTATACTTTATCAAGATCGGAGATTAAAAACAGGTGCTTGGTAAATAAGTGGTGATACTAACGCGTAGGTCCACAATTATATTATGTTCAAAACTGAATGTACTACATAAATAATTTTCGTTCCACTGGGAATAAACTAACTCGTTTGTCTATTGTTCGGAGGTTTGAGGGGAGGAGGTGTAATTTTACATTTAGTTTCTAAAGCATTAAGCTTAAACACAATTGATCAGTTAGTCTAATATAAGACACATACTTTTAATTATGTATTATTTACTAATTATAATTAATAGTATAAGGTATTGTTAATCATACAATTCGCTTGATCCATAAGATATTACTTTTAGTGTAATATCCGAGTATTGGATATAGAACGATTGTACAGGAGGTGAAATTATAGCACACATAATATCCAGATCGTACAGTTGGCAATGGTGTAACAGAAATTTATTTTAACTACCGTGGTGACCCGCTTCGGTGGCCACTTGGTCTAACGCGCTACTCTCGCAGTAGACTAGACTGCCGGCGATGGGGAGATCAAGGTCGGATTTGCTGATGGTAGTTTTTCCTAAAGGGGTTTCCACTCTTCCTCCACGCAAATACGGGTATAATTCCTATAAATACAGCCTTTTTAATCCCTAAAACCATTAGCGTAATTAATACATAGACGTATAGCCCAAACGGGTAGTGAGAAGCAGCGCTAAACAAAAAACTGTCGCGGTGACATGTGCTAGGGACTGAGGAGCTCACAGAGGCAATTTCATAATTCATAAGCAAATGATGACGTAACTATTTTCTAAGCTTTACAAAAATATGTCATTTTCTACGACACTTAAGTTGGACGAAAATTGACTAAAAAAACTCTTCTTCTACAAACGGAGTTATGTGGGCGATGCTTCATGATTTACAGGAGAATAATAACACCATACAACAAATGCAAAATTCTTTGTAGAAAATCGTTTAGCAAGATTTATTTGGTAATCGTTACAAATACCTTTTTCTGTGCTTATGTCTACTAGTTACGCTAATGTGTCAGAGATTATACAGGTTGAATTAAAAGGAAGTTTACCCCCATTTGCGTAGAGGGAGGGTGGAAAACCACTTAGGGGAACACCATTGTAGTACAGACGACCGGGATTAAAACCCCAATATCTCCATCATTGGCAGCCCAGTCTATTGCAAGAGTGAGGCCTTAGGGGGTTAATTGTACGATAACGTAATTGAGAATAAGTGAGTTTAGTTATTAGTTGAGTGTAGTTGGATTCATTTGAGTGTAGCTGAATATAGTGGAATATAATTAAATGCAGGTGAAGAAAGTGATGTGTAGTCAAGTTTAGTTGTGTATAGTTGAGTTTTGTTGAATTTTATTGCGTGTAGGTCTGACACTTTAACTAAGTCGGTAGCGTGTCATTCTACAGAGCTGAGTTCAATTCCTGGCATGGCCGGAAAATGTATTATTGGTGAAATGCGGATCTACCCTTTCCCAGTGATGAATTAACGATCGGGGCTGGGTGTTGTGTCTGTTCTAGATATAGGTTAGTTTATAAGTCGTGTGCTGATATAATCATTTGGTTCATAATGTTCCCGTTAAATACCTCAAATAAATGAAAATGTATTTCAATCGCAGCTACCCGTCCAGTTTGCACACATTTTCACTATTCAAATCAGGTAGAGATTAAGATGGTAGAATTGAGAGAAAATGTACACACATTTTCGTCAAGGACGAGTGAGATAAACTTTAAGGGAAAAAAACATTCAGTAAGCCCAGTCAAGATTCAATTATTATTAGCATTGGCAGTAAATATTTTTTTCTGTTTTAACCTGTTCAGATAATACACATAATATGGTCTACTAGTTATACTAATGTGTTAGTGATGAGGAAGGTTGAATTTAGAGTTTGTTCACCAGAATTTACATGGAAGGAGAGTGGAAAACACTGTATTAAAACCGCCCTCAGTAGGCCTACATCCAACTGGGATTCGAACCCGGATCTCCCTGTCATTAGCAGTTAAGTCTATTGCGAGAGTGACTACTGGCAATTAATGTCGAGCTTGTTTAGTCTAGTTTGGCGATGATGGGATTTCGAATCCCAGCTGGGTGTTCTGAAGGTGATTTTTCCTAATTGGTTTCTCATTCTCCCTCCACAAAAAGGCAGGTACATTTGCCCTATATTAATGATTCTTTTCCCGTCCCCGTTGGAGTAAATAATATGTGGAGAGATCTAACCGATATTAAGACATGGTGTACAAAAAATATATTTAACGTAGTTGAGAGCATTTGAGAAAATTTCGGTTATATTCTGGTCCAATTTGAACCCGGCTGGACTCACCTGAGGCAGAACTGTCTTCGGCCGGAACAGGATGTCTTCTATCAGGAAGGACGTGTGCGCCCCTCGCGCTTCCTGAAGACGTTTGTCCATCACTCGTCAAGCTTAAGTCACATGCAGCCTCACATCGGCTCACGCACTACGACTACTATGTCAACAAAACAAATTTACATCGACCGTAGTTAAATCTCAAATTCAGCCTAGGATATTCGACAAAGAGCCTTTATATCTCCATTGTCTGATCATTTGACACTTGGTACTACTAAAACTAGCTAGTCCGATGGATTGCAAGAAGACCCCATTAGACTAGAACACGTCTCCAAACGGTCAATGAATCGGTATCTTGACAATTTGGTCGACACACACTGACCAGACTAGTCCCGGTTTGACGAAGTAAGGAAGATTCATCTCATACCACACATCCAGCCATCCTTCCATACATCCATAGATACATCCATACATACTTGCACGATTTCCCAAACAACCCCTTCCCTTTGCATGTCAACCTCACGTGCACCTGTTCCGTGTGTCACCTCATTGGTCCTTGCTCGAGGGACCGATAGCTGTGATTGGTGGTTGCACCCTCCTGGAGTAGACCCCCCTGGAGTATTTCCAGAGCCACGCCCCCTTTCACTCGGCAATATGTTGTCCCTAGCAACGGCTCAAGCTTGGCTTGCTCACTAGAGGCTAAGTTGATTGTGTCGGCAGCGGTGAATCCCAGGTAATGGAGGCTGATTGAGCGTGGCTGGCTCTAACGAGGAGATGCTTCCATGGGATGAGAAGATGATGCAAACCTAGGTTGTGGGCTGGGGGTGCGGGGGTGCTAGTGTTGGCTGGGTTACTCAAAGTTAGGTTAGCTGGGAAGACGTGTGCTACAGGCACACACTCAAATCTGACTCACTCAAACCTGGGAACTGGAAATTTAAATCTCGCCCTAAGGGGGATTGTCTTTTCAATTAATTATTTCCCAGCCTCCTTTTAGCAGAATTTCAGAACATTTTTTGTTTAAATTTATTTTGTTTACCCAGCCCATCTGACCACCCATCCGGAATATACGTATTTTAATTACGTTTAGAGAAGGTAGAGCTTAGGGGAGATATACCTGCATTTTCGTGGAAGGAAAGTAAAATCATTCAGGTAATAGCACCCTCAGTGTACCCGGTTGGAATTCAAATCGTGACCTTTCCGTCAGTGGAAAACTGGACTATATTAGCCTTATATTTATTCTGCGTGTCCACCAACGTGCGTATTTCCCTTTAAATGACGTCTTCAACTCTAAACTCTTAAATAAAGCTTTAATAAACTTGTGTCAAACTTATTATTAGATTTATTTGTCAGCATTTTAAAGCTATTTGACTTAAAGCTCCTGTTTCCATGTGGATGGATGGTTTTGTATCGAGATACCAATAAACTATAAACCTAATAATAATAATAATAATAATAATAATAATAATACCTGATCATTTAATTTAATTTTACATCATTTTTTTAATTTTCCTTTATAAATTAACTTGCTACAGCATTTTAAAGCGGCAACATTAATATAAAAAATTGTTTAAAAATTCACAATTTATCAGCGTAGTTAGATTAATTCTAATTTTTTTTAATAATAAAGATGTATCCAACTAAACTTATAAAATAACAATCTTATTGCTTTAGTAAATAAAGTTAGCATTAGGGTTGCGCCTTATAAAACTTTATAATTGAATCTCCCTCTTTAATAGTAGAAATTGAATTCGGAAGATCTAGAGATAACGGAGTTTAAAGCTCTAGTAGGAATGCCTTAATTAAATAGTATTCAAAAGGCCTAGTTTCACAGCACTAACGTTCATGTTCGGGCACATATGAGCACAAATAGGGCACAAACGATTAGACACAAAAAAATCAGCAATGTGGTGGGCTAACTTCAGTCACGTGGTATCGTTATTTCGAAACATTGCTATGAAAAATTGTACAAAGAGGAAGGGATTAATCTGACAAGTGCTGTTATAATGCTGTCAGCCAGTTAATCTCTGGATTCCTTGTAAGTGTAATTAACTGATGGAGGCGGCCTGAGCCTAGCCTAGCTCACGCACCTCTCCTAGAGTAACCTTTTCACAACCCATTTTAAATTACTAGCATGTGACAGCGGTTACTTCAAATTAATAAAGTAGTATCAATTTTATATTTCTAGCTTTTGACAAACCTATTGTATATTTTAAATATTTTTTCTACAATTTAGTTTCATAAAAAAAGTTTTAGTAGTTGGTATAGCAACATTGTAGCTACATGGTAAAAATTTAACTATTTGAATTTTAAACTACATTATATTATTTATAATTTGTTTCTATTTTGAATGTAAACACTATGATCTACTAAATATATCACAATATTCATGTACTAAAACAATCGAAAACACTATATTTTGTTTTGCAAAAAATTGCTAGCTCATATTTGATTTTTTTTTAAATATTATATTCCATGGAAGATTTTTATTTACAGCTTAGTTCTTAGACCACTCAGCCACTTTTCCATGGTATTTTAAGTGACCTGCAACTTTTCAACCGTGAAAACTATTTGGATATATTTTCTAAGGAGGTCGGGATAAAGAAGGTAGAATTTAACAATATGCAGTTTACACGCATTTGCGTGAATAATCATTGAAAGGCTATTTAAGAAAAATCATCTACATATAAACTGCTGGGATTCAAATCCCGAACTCTTCGTCACTGGCAACCCGGACTAGACTAGATTGACACCTTTTCTGGATTGCCCACCTATTAGAGTTGAATAAAATAATTGGACACTATTCCTAAACATTCTTCAAAACATTTAGGATGCAGAAGACAAACGTTCGCGAACCTTTGTTTCAGGTTTTCATATTTTTATTCCCAGTTCAATCTCTTTAGATGTTATGGAGAATAAGTATACCCTGATTTAGGTTAGAAGAGCAGTTTAGAAAATTCAAGCATAAAGTCTGTTCACAATTAGGTTTTTACCTGGATGACAGTTCGAAAATCATATGTTTAGGTTTTGGGTTGCCAACACTTGTAAAATATCACTGTTTTGTTATACATGTACATATCTTTAATTACCTGTTATATATTACATTTAAACTAGCGTAAACTTGAGTTTTCTCATACTATTTCATTTTTTTAATTAATTTCTTTTTATTCAACTCGAAACAATATGTTAAACATAATTAAAAGTACTTAGGCCTATTCTTCGTTTTGGGACGTTATTGATTTTGTGTAATATAGTGCATACATCAATACCTTTTAATACAGGCATTGTATTTACTTTAAAAAGAAAAAAATTCTTCTCATTTTTTTTACATACAATAAATGATTTTATGATTACTTTATCGTATTTTGAAATATTTAACTGAATAAAATATTGTCATCAACTGCATGTTTGCATCATTGTAAAAAACTTGTTTACCGTCATGTTCAACAATATGATTTAAATTTGTCAGTCGCCATTTTTGAAGCTATGTTTGTTAGAAGTTTTTGTGAAAGTGGTGTGAATATTTTTTTTAAGTGGAATAAAACGATAAATAAACTTTGTGTTCTTCCTCAAATAAATATATAAATAATATTGGCCTTAATTACTGCGGTTAACTATCACATTAATATATTACCATCTGTTTTCAATACAGTCACCCATAGTAATAGATGTCAGCTGTTGGCGTATTGATATATTAGGGACTACTTCTAGTAACAATTTGAGCTTTCATGCAAGTAAACATAGGTCGTTAAAGAATTATATCTATTTACGGTCAACATTGATAACATTTTACCATATTATTTGAATCATTCTATAGGTTTTGATAATATTTATCAAAGGTGACAGCTGAATATAGCATGACTTGGTGAATGAATATATTAAAATTGATTTAGTAGCTTTAGTAACTAACTTCTACTGTTCTTCCTACCAAAATCATACTGTAATAACCTGTACCGCCATTGGTCTCGGGAACTAGACAATTTACTTTGCTTCCAGAAGAGGATCAGTAGGCCTCACATATCTCTGTTGACCGCTAGATATAGTCGGATTGTAATAGGAAGAACCATATTGTGTTAACTTCCGCGTAAAGTGCTCTGTAGTTGTCACTTTGACATAGTCTTAATCTCAACAGCTGCTGAAAGAAAAACAAATGTATTTTTGATCATGTTGTCCCTCCTATATGTTATATCTTTTAAAAGAATCTTCTTATGGCAATCCATCTACAGTCCAATTGTCATATAAAGAGCCTTTTAGTTATAAAATAAGTTTTTCTGCCATTTTACTATATTTTAGCGTTATTCTATAGTTATTGATGATATATCCATAGTAACAGCTGTATATTATACGGATTGACCTATCAATCCAGGGAAGTAGATAGATCTAGTATAGTTTCTAGTTGTCAGGTAAGGTAGGCCCTTTCTATTGAAACTGGACTGTAGTTAAAATTGTTTTTAGCCCATACTTGCAATATCATAGTTTAGTGGCAATAAAAAGAAGTATATTTCGGTATCCGTTCTGAATAATTAGCATATAAACATTATAAACCCAAGTTTATGTTATATCCCTTTAGAATTTAAATTTCATAAACTTATTTTGCATTTAGTTTTAATTTTTTATGTAGAAGCGAAGCGTCACAGTTTTGTGCTGGTGGGCACGCGGGCAGAATATCAAACTCAACTAGTCAGGTTTGCAAGTGACGTGGAGATAAAGAGGTTCAAACTACAGCTGGGTGTACTAAGAGTAGGTTTTTATGAGTGGTCTATCTCTCTTCATCCATGCAAATGCAGTAACACTTTGTCTCAATTCCATCCTTCTCAACACTATCCCACTAGTGTAAATTAACGCGTATAGCCCAGTTGAGCAGTAAGACGTGGAGGAAAAACGCCTTTCATGATTCATCCCAATATGTGTAGGCCTATATTATTATTATTATTATTATTATTATTATTATTATTATTAGCACCACGTCTTACTACCCGTTCGGGCTATATGCACTTACGCTAATGTATAATGGTAGGGTGATTGTGAGATGAATATGGAGGACCTACAGTTTAACGTGGAATCCGAACCACGGTGGAGGCCTGGCATTCTCCACATTCACAAGATGTCTTGTCAGAGGTGTAGGCCTATTATAAAAAGTTGACAACACACTAAAATTATTTATTACACAACATATTGATATTATAATTTAGTTTGGGTTACGGTCGTTCAATTGGTACTTATTTAAATATATTTAAAAACCATAAGCTTAGCCAAATTTCAGGGGCTCGATTAAAGTGAGGTGGCATTTTTCTTATATATTTAGAGTATGTACGACCGTAATCTCAACAATATGTGTATTGTGCTAAAATTATCTAATTTATCCAATAATGTACAAGTGAAATTGTAAAAGGGGCCAAACAAACCCTCGACTCCAAGTCATCGGTGGCTTTTTCTGACAGCTCTAAAGTAGGTGACGAAACCTGTATAGTTCAGGAATATTAGCGAATTGGCGCTAAAACACCTCGGCTCTATTTACGCATATAGTTGATAGATTTTAGCTATATTTGAATTAAAACTAAACCTGGTTCTATAAACATGCCTTAAATTTGACGTAGTATATTGTTCGGATTCACGGTGTTTCTTTAAATGTCTCTTATGGTCCAACCGTAACATATTATATAGGTAAATTTTAATTTTGGTATTTTGTAGTCATTGGCAGGAGCCTTATTCTCAAATAAAGGATAATTCGTTTTATATTATATTAATTTTAACTTACATCATGTGGTGCAGGCACTGTGGTAAAGTGTTTATGTAGTCTGTACACAACGTTTTAAGTACAGTAAGAACACTAGAAAGGCACTTTTAAAAAATACAAATATATTTTTGTGGTAATGATTAATATTTTCAACTATATTATTAGTAAAAGTTAATAGATATTGATAATATCCATGAAAGGTTACATCTTTAGATCACACGGCGTATAGACACATGACAATAGTTTAAGTAGAGTTTATAACTGCCAGATGTTATTCTAGTACGGTGTTGCTACTATAGACAGCCACACATAATGTATGGTGATTCATTAGGGACTGTGCATTTATTTTTTAACTCAGGATTGGAAAGTTATATATAGACTTCACTTTCCTCATGGCAAGTAGGATTGTCTCATATATGGTTCTGGACGTGCCCACCGACAGCGTCCAGACACCTAATAATAGTCCAACGCTCCTAATTGCGCGATGTAGAGTAAGTGTTCAATAACTAGTTTATTATTATTATTATTATTATTATTATTAGCACCGCGTCTTACTACCCGTTCGGGTTATACGCACTTACGCTAATGTGTAATAGTAGGGTGATTGTGAGATTAAATGGAGGACCTACAGTTTAACGTGGAATTCGAACCACGCTGGAAGCCTGGCATTCCACACATTCACAAGTTGTGATTAATACACGTCTTGTCAGAGGTGAAGGAAGGGTTTGGAAATCAGATAAATCTGTGCCGGGACCGAGGATTGAACCCCGGCCACCAGCACAGAAGTCTGACACCTTACCCCTAGACCTCCAGGTTACCTCAAACACTAGTGAATCACCCTATACATAGTAATATTAAAACAATTTTAGAACATTTTGATACAACTTTTTTTAAAAACAAATATTAGTCTACATATCTACTGAAAAGGTACAAAGCATGAACAGAAAAACCAAAACTGACCCCGCACAAAGTTTATTTTAAAATAATTTCACCCCAACTAGCCATATAATTTAAATCAATTTCAATACCAACAGCAAAAAGTAGAATCAATATAAAAATAAATAAAACATATCAAAATCATTCAACATATTTTTATTTATTCCAAAAAATATTACCATAAACCCTGATAAAGTTTATTGTTCAATGCAAAAGCCATCATCTCTCTGTGCGTATAACCCGAACGGGTAGTAAGACGCGATGCTAATAATAATCATCCTCTCTGCTACACATATATTTTTATACCAAATTTTTTCTTGGTATTCTGGTTAATGGAGAATGTTAAATGAATAATTATACTGAAAGAAAATCAGTTATAATTGTGATGATTCTTTAACCATAAAGTTAATACAAAATCATTTTATGATTTTTTTTATTCTTATTGCGTTATTTAGAACAATGGTTTTATAAACAAAAATAATTTTAAACAAAATTTATCAATAATATATTATTTTGGTGGCTTTTGTGGCCTGGGGTTGATTTAAAACGAAGCGGGTGTTAGCCGCGTTGAAGAAATAGCTTCCGACGTCTCGGTTTTAGTTACAATAGCCGTCATATAGGAAAAATGAAGTAATATTTATCTGGACGAAAATTTGAGGCATATTTATAGACTTGACCGTTAATTGTTAATTCCAGCCGATTAAATCAGGGTTAATTTTTTTTGGGAATGGCTTTTTATAAGATATTTCTTCAACGCAGTTCAAGCTCATACAGTTTTGTTTCAAATAATAGATAATGCTGTAAAATAAATAAATATCACAAAGTAATATAAAAAATCAATTGTGGAGGAAAAGTATTAGTAAAAGTTCACAATAAATACAGTAATATAGAAAATAGACAGTATTTTACATGTGCTATTTACGTATTTAAAGCAAGCTTTCTTTTGGTTTTTACATACTTAAACGTAGTTCTCCCAAGAAAGTTTTCGTTTTCTCTGATTTTTTCTTCTTCTTGTGATTGTAGCACACATATAGGGTCACAAGTAGGTATTTAGCGACGTTGAAGTGAAACTACAAATTCTGGAACCACACAATCCATGTAAAGTTTCTTAAGTTTTTCTTCCATTTCACGGTTCCAAAACTGATCATCGCGGCAGATAGCTTCAACTTTTATTCCTAGTGCGGTCCAAACTCCATAATAACAAATGTATTTTTTAGTTATATGCAATTGACCTTGGATTTTAAAATAATGCTTGTGTTTTTTGTTGACATCATCTATCTCTTTTTTGTCTTTACCTAAATTTCAAAATGTTACTTTCCTTGACAAAATTGCTTTTTCAGGAGTAAGCTCTTTTGCAGAATCTGGACACTTGACCTCAACGATGGCATTATCTCCCATCAGGGGTTGCTCCCAAATATTGATGAGTGTGATCAATGAATAGACCACATTCTTTAATTTTACTCGCTATAACTTTTTCCGTAGCGTGGAGAGCATCACTTTCATGTTCTCGCTCATATTTAAAAAATATTGAATCAAAATCGATGTAAAATAAAGCCTTTACTAATGTCTTACCGCTTATGTAAGACCACCTACAACACACTGTTCCAAAAACTGATGCTGTTAGGAGTTTCCGACTTTCTTCCAACCACATTCCACATTTTCGTTGAACTGTTGCCTTCTCAATTTCACGAATTCCTTCCCCTGGTCTTTTTAAATAATCGAGAAATTGTTTTTTCTTATCATCAAATATATAATCTGGGAGATCAGGTTTTTCTGCGTGAGATACATAATATTTGTCTGGTGTTTCTGTTGTTGGAAATAACTTTCTTTTCTGTCTCGCTGTGCTATTTTTACGGTTGTGCAGTACTCTTATACGACGGACTTTATATTATTTTGTAAATTTTCCTTGACTTTGTTTATCAAATGATGTTTTGTGCAGCACATACAGGGGTGTGTGTGTGTTATGTGACACAACAGCGGCTGTGCATCTGCCCTGGTAGGAGTATCTTTGTGTATAATTTATTCGTCTTCTACCTATAAACTTCGCTACGATGGTAAAAGATTGTTCCACAATATTACTGTTCAAGTGCCTCAATAAACTTTGGTAATGAACAGCAAGACCACTAACAAGTTGTTGAAGGACAATGTACAATCCTGCTTCAGTTAATCTAGGCACTAGATTAACGTTCTCTTGTTTGGAGAGAGAACAGTAGTTTTTTTTTACAAAGGCACGTTTGGGCCAAATTCCATCTGCTAAAATGGTGAGGATTGGTGTTCCATTCCTGTCAACCTCCCCATGTTGAATAGCTCTTTTTGCTTCCTCTTCCACAGATTTGGCCATTTCCGCTAGCGCAGATTTATCAAACCCATCAAAAACATTGTTTTGATAATTTGAATATGTCATTGAAGCTAATGTAAGTATATTCATAGCTGAAGTAGTTTCAGCAAGTTGTGCATACCCAGCACCTGCAGAAATAAAGCCTGCAACGGCTGCAGTATTTAGGTTCATGATCTGCTCATTTCGAGGCTGGGTCTCAAATTGGCACTTAATATTACACATTAGACATTTAAAAATTAGTACGCTTTTATAGCCGTGCCTCTTTTCACGTACTACAAACATGTTGCTAAGACTACAGCCAATCGGACCATATCATTTAGTTCTTGCATTTTTACTATGACATGTGTTTTGTCCTCTATTCGCCGGCCAGTGATTTGATGCACGTGCTATATTTGCTGAGAAGAGGATGTATGTACAAAAAGATCTTCATTGGCTGCACTATCAGTTTTCTCTTCACTGTGCAACTCATCATCTCTTTCTTTGAGAGGAGCGACACACTCGACTAAATAACTTTTGTTATGGTCAACACTATTTTTTACTTGATCAATTGGACGATAAACATGAACCTCCTCAGCTGTTCCAAATTGTTCATTTGTTTCATTTGGAATTGATGAGCTTGTGATTTCTTTTGACCTGAAAAATGTCCAACTAAATATAATATAAATATAACTTTACGTTTTGGAAAATGATCAATTATTTGTTTCTGGAAAAAAAATCAAGCTTTTTTAAAGAATTCAAAATAAAGTAATTACAGCTATTCCAGTTCTCTCCTCGCACTCAAGTAGCTACTACAGCGCTTGGTGGTTGAAAGTGTCACTTACGTTAGGTCTGCTCTAGACCAGTAATAAAAATACATCGATATAACGATAAATCTTTCATGAATGTAATCCCTTATCCCTGGGAATCAACGATAGGAAGATTTTACCGGAAAATATTTATCTATAATTGGGTGGAGCTTGATAAGGTGAAAAAATAGAGTTAGGGAGTATTCGGGATATGACTTTGTGGGAAAAGGACTGAATGGTGGTTTGAATTTTATTTTCAGTTTATCAACAATAAGATATTTAAAATAAAGTTAAATTTGGCACGAGTATTTGCAAACAGCATTTGTCTCTCCTCCCCCTTTTCCAAGTACTCACTATATACCCATAAAAACCCCTGCTTCGTGTCCTCTATCACCCTCCCCCCCTGTGCCCCTCATCACCCCCTTCCTTTTCAACCCACTCTTCTCTTAACACACTATTTGATGACTGTGTATATAAAATAGGGTTTGGTGCCACCTCTAAAATTCAACCCCTCTACCACAATCTGCCACTGCAGAAAATTTTCCAACTCAAAATTTACCGGAAAATGTTCATCTCTACCTCCAGTACGCCCGCCTGCGATCAAATCTCGACCTCCTTATTAGTGGTATAAACTAGACTAAATGAGACTGCTGCACTTGTCTGCCTGCCTACTGGTGCGTATAAAATCACATTGCATATAAACTATACGAATAACTGAAATAACCGCAATTCATTTGATTTTTGCCACCAACATTCTATGGATAAGCGGGCTTTTTCAAACGGACCCTCCCTCATTCCCCAATACTTAGAAGCCATTCTACGAAAATAAATATAAATCCCAACGTCGTAAAACAGAAAATTTTATTCAAATATTGTTATACTTCATTATTCATCAATATAAAACTAACGCCACAGTTAGAGTTTAAGACTATTTAACGACACGATGAACTCAAAGTTGAAGGCTTTGAAGAAAAAACATATCTCGGGGGGTGGAGCCTAAATTCTGTAAACTGCTAGGGAAGGAGTAAGAGCTGTTTAGGTGGGGGTCCTTGAGTATCAATCATTCCCTAACTCTCCCCCTTTGTACAAAAGAGGTGAGGAAGGTAGCCAGCCAGGTATTTATGAGTCATTATCTACCCCAAGTAAAGGAAGAAAAGACAGAAATAGCATAATCTCAAGTGCAGATAAGCTTCTTGAGTTACAACTTTCAATGTTCAAACCACTCTGGATGCTAATAGTTTAAATGTTGCATTTATTCATTTTTCGTAGGTATCGAACACATTTAAAAAAAATCTAATTATATAATTTTTAATTTATGGTTTTAACTATCGAACACATTTTACAAGAATTGATGATATATGAAAATACTTTTAGTTATTAATACCCGCTTCGTTGCCCGCATGGTTTAAGGCGTCACTCTCGCAATATATTAGACTGCCAAGGCGGTGAGGTCGGGCCTTGATTCAGGTCAGGTTTACTGGGAGTGGTTTATCCTAAACTTTTTTCCACTCTCCCCTCCACCCATTAGGTTAATTTAGTATATATACATAGGTGCATAGCCCGTACGAGTAGTAGATGTAGTGCTAAGAAAAAATAGCCATAAAAATTGTAAATTCAATCAATAATTTTATTGTTACATTAACTTGTGTAGCCTTTTACCTAAAGATTTGGCTCAGTTACGAGATCGACTGGTGGTATCGACCTGAAACGGGACATGCTTATAGCACAGTCCAGCAGGGATATAAGTCTACAATGAACATAGATAGCGATATTTTTATGTGTTTGTTTTATAAATAGTATTTTTTTTTATTCGTTTTTAATGCAAATTTTTGAATTGATATATGAGTTTTATATACATCTATTACAAATACACTTCAGTTACAGTTTCAATTGGTTTGAAAAATATTACCGATGTTTTTGGTTCTATAACATCGTTATTTTCAGACAATGTTCTTTTTTCATTTATGTTACTTTATTAGTTGGGATATCGATTTTTCTCTTCATTGCACTAGAATGGCTTTCAATTTTTTTTAAAAGAGAGATGTGACCCCATTCATGTAAATAAGCAATTGTGGACACGTGTCAAGCTCATTTAGTCTGTTTTTCTGGTGCTGGGGAGGATGGGGTTCGAATATCGGTTGGGTGATTGAGGGTGTTTTTTCTAAATGGTTACCCACTCTTCTTCCACGCAAATGCGGGAAAATTATCAAAAGACTTATAACTTATAAAACGCAGTGGTTTTTGACTTTATTATAAATACAAACAGTATTATGACCAAATGATTATGAACATTTTTGACTTAGAGATTATGCTGAATCCATGTTTTATGTTATTCCAAACCCAAAAAATTGTATTCTACAATTAGGTATGTCTGTCCATCCTAAGGGATAGAGCTGAAATGGTTCGATGGATTTTATTCAATTTTTTATTTTGTCTTTAGCCCCAAAATTAGGGTTGGTTTACAGATTAATAATTTTTAAAAATTTGAAATATTTCAAAAATAGGATCCAACGATTGTGTTTAAAAGGGATATCGGAATTGTTTGAAATGATAAATAACACTGCAAACTTTTAAAAATGGCACATGATTTGGTTTAAAATGAGAATCAAAGTAGTTTTTTGCGTGATAAGTAATTCAATTTGATTAATTTTCTTCAAAAAGTAATTATTTAAAGATAGGGCTTAGTTTGCTGAGAAATTAATTTTCAAAATGTAATTGTTTTTCAAAATAATCTTACTGATTATTTTAATTGGTATATTTTATCCTATAGATAATAATGTATGTTGATTTTTCTAAAATAAATTAACCTAAAGCTCTTTTACTTATAACAAATTATGAAAATTTTACAATTTTCTAAAATGGCCTTAAATATTTAGTTAAAAATAGCTATATTGGAATTGAATAAATACACGTGTGTATATTGGAATTGTTTTACATAATAAATAAGAAGATCTATATGTTTTTTTAACATTATTAAATTTAGGGTCGTTCATTCAGAACATTTACAGTAGCATATACATATGTGTGTTATTAGGTTTAAATTGTCAACATAACTACTCTATATAATGTTTTATTGTTTTTAGGGATCATATAATATTGAATTTTAGTATAAATAATTGGTCATATATATAAAAATATATTATGTACCTTTTACTAGTGTGTGTCCAATATTAAAACTGTATGAATAAAAATTGTACTAAGGTTTGAGGAACAAAATAATAAGAAAATAATTTATCAATAAGATTTTTTTGGAAGAAATTAAACAAAACGAATGGCTCTTCACTAGGTATTAAAATAAAATAAAAATCTGTTTTTAATCATTTTCAAAGAAATTTGGTGCTAAGATTTTATTTATTTATATTTTATTCATAGAAAAGATTCTTTCAATTCATTTAGTTTGTGTTAGTGAACTTATCTAAACTTAATATAGGTAACTAACATACACACCATGGGCCAAACCTAAATACACTTTGAATGACTTCAACCAAATAGATTAAAACTCTGGTAGTCCTAAATTTCAGATAATCCGATCAGGGGGGCATTTATTGGAATTCCTTTCCTCCTTTCTTGAGTTAGGCACACAAAAAAGTGCCCCATCAAGTTTGGCAAACAATTACTCTTTCAATGTTCGACGACTATTCAGAGATTCAATCAATGTTGAGAAACTAAACAATTATATTTTAGAATGATTTTTTTCCGTCACTGTAACTTTTTCAACTACAAACTTCTTGGGTTAGTTTAGTCAAACTTTTACAATTACCAAGACATTTTAAAACCTCCATTTTTTTTTCCATAGGCTGGTCCACAAAAGGGCCCAAGTAGACCCCCCCTTTTGTTACTTCAAATATTGTGCTCAATAAGGCAGTACACACACACACACACACAAATGTAAGACATAATTACTTTGAGTGAGAAGGATGCATATAATTCTTATTACAACTTAAAAATAGCTATAAATAAATTCTACAGGCTTCTGATTTGATAATTCCTAATACAATATAAATTTATGAAATTAAGAAAAAATCCGGGAGTGGACTACTCTAAATAACTTCCATAAATAAAAGCTAAATGGAAATATATTCTTATGAAAATACTCAGGGTGAGTGGTGGTGGATCCTAGGGGTAAGGGGGTCACTGCCCATGGGACGAATTAGCCACCTGGAAATAATTTACTCTCTCCTAGATACATTTAAAACACCCTGACAGTATTGAATATTAAGCTAAAATATTGCCTTAAATAAAACTCCAAATTATTTCTAGCTGCATTAAATTTTCAAAAATTAACTGGAGAAGACCACTCCAAATAACTTCTAGAATCGTGTATCTGTAAGAAAAAAAATCAGTTGAGGAGCATTCTAAATAGCTTCTAGTGTCATCTAAATAAATAAATCTAGGCAAGGACCACTCAAGATAAGTTTTAGTGTTGTAATTTTTAAGAATTTTCTTGTGATAAGCAATACTAATAGTTTTTGAAAGCCTTTAATTTTTTTAAATTGGCCAGTAAAAGATCACTTCAAACATCTGCTAGAGGCATCTACTTAAAAAATCCAGAAGAGGGCCATTACAAAAGCTTCTAAGCAGATCCAATTTTCAATATATCGTCAAGCGAAGACCACTTCAAATAGATTTTAAAGGCATATCATTTTTGAGAAAAATTCATGTGATGGCAATCTAAATAACATCTATAAACAACCAAATTTAAAAAGATTTCAGGGAGAAGACCCCTTCAAATAACTTTTAGGAAATCTAAAATTTTAAAAATCTCTGGGTGATGACTTTTTAAATTGGCTTCTTAACTCTAGATGCATCAAAATTTTTAAAATTTATGGAAGGAGAAATACTTAAAATAGCTTCTAGGAGAATCAAAATTTAAAAAAAAATTGAAAGAGGACTACTCTAAAGAATATTTATAAAAGTACGAGTTCCAAAAATGTACGTAAGTACCACTAAAAATTACTAATATCGAAAGTGGGGAGGGGGGTGTACGGGAAGTTATTGCCTCTTCCGGAATAAATTAGATGTATTTCACACCTGATATTCTCAAAATTGAAGCTGAAAAACTTGTATCAAACTACAAATAGCTTCTAAGGGTTTTCAATTTTTTTTAAATGTGCCAGGTGGAAGTTCCCTCTAAATAGTTTCTAGAGGTATCGAATTTGAAAAATTTTCTGGGATGGGTGGAAAAAGATTATAGATGCAAATACATTTTTTTAAATCAGGCAATAACAATTACAAATAACTTCTAAGAGTATCAAATTTTAAAAAAAATGTCAAAGTGAGAATAATTCCATAAAGCAACTAAATATATTTAGTATTTAAAAAACACGGCTGGAGAAAACTACTTTAAAATCTTCTAGATGCATCTAGTTGTCGAAAAAACATATGGTCAAGATCACTCTAAATTGTTTCAAAGGGCATTCAAATTTCAAATATTTCCAGGGGAGGACAACTTTAAATAGATTTTAAAGGGATCAATTTTTGTTTTAAATGCAATATGAGAACTATTCAAAATAGCTTCTAAAGTAATATCATTTTCAAAAATTTGCTGAAGGAAGACCACTCCATATAACTTATAGAAGCATTCAAATTTCAAAAAATTTCTGGAGAAGACTACTAATAAAAACAATTCCATATTCAAAAATTGTGATTAGGATCACTCAAAAAAACTTTTGGTACATTCAATTTTCAAACATTTATCGGGGAAGGGTGGGAAGT
>CABFVX010001942.1:99637-118095 GCA_902151425.1 Timema shepardi | reverse complement strand
GGGGGGGGGGGGGTGACCAAAGAATATAATGAGTCATGGAATGTTCTACGAGCGTCTAGACGGCAGACTTGGGCACAGGTGGAGTGTTTTTTCTTTCTCGCTGAAGATCTTTGCTGCGGGTAAGTCATTGCAGAAGATCTTTGCTGCGGGTAAGTCGTTGCAGAATGTTAGAATAGGTGCAGCCCTCAGTATACTGGGATCATTCGTGTTGTTCGGATGAAAGTGTTTTGATGGGCCGTTCGTGCTTGTAGTAGTGTAGCCGGGCCGACCGCTGATGGTGTCGGTATAATAGGTAAGCTGATTGTTTTTGTTTGGTTTCGGGTAGCTTGTGGCTAACAATGCTACAATGTATACATTTATAGTTTATATCAACTATTTGTACAACATTTATAATTATATTTCTGTATGAACCAATAATATAAAAAGTAGTCTCTTTAATCAATAAGCACAGAAAACATAATAGGTACAGTTCCTAGGAAAAGAGATATATCAGTTTAGGATCTTATAGTAATTTCCTAAATGTTTATAATTATTGGGAAAGTTTTCCTATAATTATATTTTAATATGTTTAAACTGTTCAAATTTTCCAATATAAATATTTGGAAATATTTTTAATCAAATAAGTTTATCTCTGAATCTAATGACCCGTTCGAGTTATCCGTAGCTTTACATTTGACCAGCGAAATTTGATTTAATTTAACCATTTTATTATTTCTTAATAAATTTATTGGTTAAAATTGTTTGTGCTTATGATAATTTTAATTCTAGTGTGGGTTAATTCCAGACTTTAAAAACATTTTTAAAAAAAAATTCTTTTTGGATCTTAAGAATCACACACTTAAACAGAAATTCAAGGGCATTCATGAATATATCAAAAAATTGTTAATTACATCAAAATATTTAATAAAATGGAATTAGGTATGTATGTATTAAAATTGACAGTTTATAAATGGAACGATGAAAAATTATTTTGACAATATTTTTTCGTCCAAATTTGGATGTCAAAATGAGATTATTTGTTTAATTAACAATTAGTAATACATCACAAATTGGGATAATACAAATCACAATAAATAATATTTATGTGTGAATGCTGGGGTGAGATGCCACCTTTTTATGGAGGGAGAATGGAAGCCCATTTAGTAAAAAAAAACACTCAATACACCCGGCCTAGTTTCAAACCTCGATCCCCCAGTAATCAGCTGTTTAGTCTATTGATATAGTAGAAACCCGCCTCGGTGGCGTAGTTGGCTAACGCGCTTGTCGTGTTGAAGCTTGACTGCTGAGGACGGGGAGATTGAGGTTCGAATCTCGGTCGGATGAACTGGGAGTGGTTTTTCCTAAATGGTTTTCCACTCTCCCTTCACGCAAATGCGGGTTCACTTCCTCTAATTCAACCTTCCCAAGTTCTACTCCATTAGAGTAATTAGTACTTAAAGAGTATAACCCGAATGGGTAGTAAGACGCGGTGCTAAATATTATTATTATTAGAGTAGAACCTTAAACCATGACGTCACCGAGGCCAGTCAGTCTTTAGATTGATTGAGTAATAGTTTTAAAATAAATGTTAAATTATGTAATATGCTACAATGGTTGACTATATTTACTTTGTAGATTGTAGGGTGTTATTTCATCCAAATTTCTTATTGAACCAGTGATTAGCCTTTAATTTATAAATAATCTACTAATAATATATGTGTGCCTTATGTTCAAGATATATAAGAAACAAACTATTTTTTTTTTTATTAAAGTCTTACCATTAGGTATTTATTTTACTTCCAGTTTAACTATTTATTTTTAGAAGAAGTTTTACTTTACAAATAAATTTTGTGTTCACCATTTCTACAGACTTAAGGAAATTAATTTGTTGTATCAATTTTGAAATTTTAATCTCTCTTTAAATTTTCAAGGTAGTTACACGAAATAACTTATTTGTTTAAACTGTAGATATTTTTTCCCCTAGTCAAAAATATCTTGTAAACTCTTGTATATATATTTTTTAATACATAAATATATATATATATATATATATTGTAATACATAATTATATTTAGAAATTGGTCTTGATTTATAATCTTTTATTTGAATTACATTTGTAAATTTATGTTGTTTTTTTAAATTACTAATAGAAAATTTTTTTAATTCATGTTTTCATATAATTTTAATTTTTATGTATTTATATAGAAATTTTGTTGACGAATGAACTAAAAAATACAAAGTTTGTTATAATAGATAGGATGAAGTAAATGTGTGTGTTAGTGTTTTCGTTAAAGGTTTTGAAATGGGCCACTCGTTTCACTACCGGAATATCCGATCCACTTATATTTAAACTAATTCTTTTGTAAGTGCGGCAATGAACTTTCGAGTTCCTAATGCGATAGAGTAAGTAAGTAGTATGGTCTTCTTATTCTTCTTAAGTCAACAACCAGAGGGTGGTTTGATGTGATCTCTATCCATCTGGAGCTGGGCATCCATTAAGACCTTCGGCTGGTTAGTGCTACCTCCACCATCTAGTAGAAATACCATGTATAAATGGAGTTAAAGAAGTGTGGGGGTTCCCCATTACCTCCCACACTGAATTTCTAAACAGCGAGTGGGAAAGGGCCTACCAATTTTGCCGGAAAGGTATTTTAACATACCTTCCAGGATAGTTTTACAATCTACAATTGACATGGGTGCAATGGCTTTACTTCCGCAGTAGGGCCAAAAAAGGTATAGTATATAGTATGGTAAGTTTGCCCACATTTGTGTAGAGGGATAGTGTGAAAAAAAAATAAAAAAGTAACCATTAATAAACTCACCAAATATTTGAAATCTGACCTACTAGCAAATCGTAAGACAAGTCTGACGCCTTAGCCCACGTGCCAAACTATATACCAGGTAATTAAATAAATTTAACTACAGCTGCTTTCAATAAACCGTATCTTACTACTTGTTCAGGCTATACGTAGATGTTATATTAATTACTCAAGTGAATTTGGCTTGAGGAAGATTGAAAATATAGGAAATGTACCTGCATTTGCGTGGAGGAAGAGTGTAAAACTTGATTGTAAAACCCACACCCGGTACATCCGACCCAGATTCAAGCCTAAATCTCTCTGTTCTCGGCAGTCTAGTCTAATACGATAGTGATGCCTTAGACAATGCGGCCACCGTAGCAGTTTTTTCAAATACTATATCTGGTATAAATATTATTTTATTATATTATATTTTAGGGCACTGGCCATTAGTAGTTATTATTAAATCTTAGAAAAACAAATAAGTTACTAGTCACTACAGTTGTCTAGCTTTTAGTGCTATGTCCTAGAGTAAGCCTAAGCCAGCTAAATTTATAACAGGGACTTTAAATAAAGAAAAACGAAAATAATTAAGCGTTCCCCAGGCATTAATTAAAATCATAGGCCTACACCATTCAGTTGCTTAAAGGTATGCCTTATAAAGAATACTGACCCTAGAATAGGGTGTAATGTATAAGTCATTCACGAGCTAAGTTCACCTGGATGACAGCTCGAAATGTTACTAGAAGTAATCCCTAATATATCACTACGCCAATAGCTGGCATCTATCTTTTGGGATGACTGTAATGAAAACAGATGGTAATATATTAATGTGATAGTTAACCACAGTAATTTAGGCCAATATTATTTATATATGTATTTGAGGTCAGACACAAAGTTTATTTATAGTTTGATTCCACTTTTAAAAATATTCGTACCACTTTCACAAAAACCTCTAACGAACATAGCTTCAAAATGGCCACTGACGAATCTAAACCATATCATTGGACATAGCGGTAAACAAGTTTTTTACCACTATGCAGACACGCAGTTGATGAAAATACTTTATTCAGTTATATATTTCAAAAGACGATAAAATAATCATAAAATCATGTATTTTATGAAAAAAAACGACAAAAATTTTCTCTTTTGCATGTAAATATGATGCCTGTATTAAAAGGTATGTATGTGTGCACTTATATTAAACATAATCAATAACGTTCCAAAACTAAAAATAAGTACTTTTAATTATGTTTAAAATATTGTTTCAAATTGGATAAAAAGAAATTATTTAAAAAAATGAAATAGTATGAAAAAACTTAAGTCTACGTTATTTTAAATGTAATATATAACAGGTAATTAAAGATCTTTACATTTATAACAAAACTGTGATCTTTTACAAGTGTTGGCAACCCAAAACCTAAACATATGATTTTCGAACTGTCATCCAGGTAAAAACATATCGTGAACGTAATATAGATAGAGATGAACATTGGTAACAGTACACGAGCTAAAATGATTTAAGTAAAGAATAAATAAGTGAGAATTTACAAATATTTTGACACGGTCAATTTATCTCGTCACTTCCAAATGTATCTAGCTTGGTGAGTGTTCGATTTTAATTGTAGGGTTATAGCTAACCGAGATGAAGAATGGAGGGACTACTGAAGCTAATCCAACCACCACCCTTCACCCCTTTCTTCCATCCCCCTGTGGTAATTAATCAAGCACACAAACAAAGTTAAATTAGCACTACCCACACCATCACCACCTACGGATTCAAAAACCCATAAAAGAGATACCTTGGATAAGTTACTAAAACTTGCACTTAACAAAAACATATCGTGTAGTTCTAAATTTAAAAAAATACAATTTATTTAAGATAACCTCAATTACTTACAAAACTCGGGATTAACATAACAACATATCGCTGTTATATCGAAATTATATGGAAGATTAATTTATTTTTGCTAATAAAAATTAAGTAGTGTTAGACTACTCAACTAGTACTTGCGCTTGTTAAATTATTGGTACACTCCGTTTTAATACCCCGTAGGGACTATCCGCATTTAATTACACTAATGGAGAAGAAATTATGAATTTAGAATTTAGAGAAAATATCCATCATTAAAGGTAAAAGGAGAATAATAATAATCAATCCCAGAAAATTCATCTCCATTTTAACCAACTGGGATTCAATCCACAACCTCCACTTCAACGGCAAGAAAATTTGATGAGTTTTAATTTGAATATACCGACAAATGTAACGGTAATTATATTTAATTTACAGGAGGGAAACCACGTGATAATTATCCATTTGTAAGCAACCATTTAAAAACCGTTAATGATAATGATGATGATAATAATAATAATTTCATTCCATTTTTCTTTATTAGATTGAGCCATCAGTCAAGAGCTCTAACAGGCTATTGCGGAAGATAGAGAGCACATAGCTACTGATAGAAAATATTTTAGAATTTCTAGAAGTATGAGAGGGCACAAGAATAACCACATGTGTAAGAGCAGAGTTACAAGAAATTGTGCTATTAAAAACAAAAACCGCTATGATAAAGTCTTCAACGCGATAAAAAAAGGTTTGGAGCCCAGGAAGTTTTGAATTATATTATAGTAAATATAAAAATAGTTAAATAATAATTTATTTTATCATCAGTGACAAATTTACGTTGAACATTTTCAAAACATGAGGGAGTCAGTAAAAGTAATTCAATTTCAAGCAACAATAGCATATTCTAGCATAGATCTAACCAAGGCATAATACAATAATAAAATACAACCGAATTTCATGAAAGAAGACTTAGGGCCAGTTTCATAGTCAAATTTAGTACGCCTCAAGTGCGGCGATACACTAAGTACAAGACGACACCTACCTAAACCAGAATGGAATGGGCCGTTCTCACATAGGAAACTGGCCCATTCCATTCTGGTTTAGGTAGGTGTCGTCTTGTGCTTAGTGTAGCGCCGCACTTGAGGCGTACTAAATTTGACTATGAAACTGGCCGTTAATCTACATCTATAAAAGCCAAATACCACTCAATCACTGACTGATCACTGTATATCAAGAACAAGGCCTAGGAAAATTAGATGTTGAATAGTGATCCTCCTTATACTGTAGAGGTGCACTAAGAAATATTTTTGAAGAATTCGACTCCTAGGAGGCCTAAAACTGGCCTAAGGACAAAACACGTTTATTCCCCCCTATCTTCACATGGTGGTTCGTCTTAAACTATCTTTTTACACAGTGATTCTTCTTTTACTGTGGAGGTGCATTATAGAACGCTTTTTGAATTTTTATTTTTCTCTAACTGGCTTAAAATTGGCCTCAGGCCAAAACGAGTACTTAACGTTGTACTAGTCACAAAATAATATGTTGTAAAATTTACAAGTTTATAGGGAAATAAATGTAACGGAACTCCACACGGACTATCTTGCTCCATTGTTTGTAAATGGATATATTTACTCAAAACTCGTAATATATGTTAAACTAAATAATATACACTAGCAAACCCGTGCACAAATTGCGCTATACTTAAGTAAACTTTTTTTTTACTCTTGTTTAAAATTTTATAATTTTATTTTAAAGAATTAAAGTCCTCATTTGTATATTTGGACCAATAAAAAAGATCGATATTGGTTCCACAAGGGTCAACACTTCGTATTAAAATTTCAACTTCCAGTTAAAATTTTCGGGATTTTATTAGGTGTTGCACATCAGATCATCGCATTGCTATTAAATTCCTCATTTATAAATTTTGACCAATAACAATGGTAAATATTGACTATTGAGTTTAAAATGATGGAAATATATTTTTGCTCTACAAACATTTCCCCTAAGGGATTAAAGGAAAAAGAACATCAAGTTTTTGAGAAACTTTCTTACATTCTTACTTACTTTATGGTATTAGAGAATTATTGCTGTAATATTTAAGTGGTGTGTCTGTACAACTAAAGCTCATAAAATTGTAGTAATAATTTGCCAATATCTCAGACACTAATGGTTTTATAAAAATATATTTCAAATAAGATTTTTATTTATTATATTACAACAATTTTGCAATGATGGATTATTTAGTGTCAAATATTTGCGAAAAATTGGAAATTTCAGCTTCCATAAATGACCTTTAAATATGTTTCCATGAAAAAAATCAAAATAGCAATTTTGTTAATAATCTTAATTAACGCCTAGATAACTAGTTTTGATCAAAATCCTTAAAGCCGATTTTGAGATAATCGATATTTTTTCTTTTCTCCCTTTAGTAATCTACTCTTATGTTTAGAGTTAGACATACACATAGGCAGATAACTTTTCAAAAAACACTTTTTAGGGTTCAGGGGGATCATGAAAGATCGACAGCCATCAACATTTTGAGTTAGATTTTTTTGACGGTCGAAATAATTTTTACCTTTGGTGTTCGAAAAGTTAAAAAAAATAAACGCAATTGCGTCTAGCTTGAAAACTATTGGTTTTATAAAAATATATTTCAAACAAAAGATTTTTATTATAAATATAACTACATATTTGCAGTGATAAGTAATTTCATATATCAAATAATTACGGAGATATGATAAGCATTAGAATTTACTCATCAATACAAAACTCTCAAATTCATTTTAATGAAAAATCCAAGTATCCGTTTTTGCTAATAATATTGATCAATGCTTAGAAACGAAGTTTAATCAATATCGTTAAAGCATATTTTGATAAAATTTAGTTTTCTTATTTTGCCCTTAAGGAAACAACCGTTAATTTTACGGTTAGATACCCAATTCAAAAAACTCAGGGCAGCTTTAAAAAAAACCTAGATACCAAGTTTTAGCCCGATCGGTAAAATAGTTTAGGCTATACTCTAAGGTACAAACAGACGGCATCGCAAAGACATGTTTTTTGGATTTGGGGAGGGGGGGGGTCATGAAACTTTGCCATTCATCAATTTCTAGATTTAAATTTTACTGATGATCACAATAATTTCTCTACCTGTAAGGTAGCGAGAAAGTAAAAATAGTGCACCTCTCAGACTTTCTCCTGTGTTTATCTTAAAATAGACATTTACTAAAAACTCATAAGATTTATGAAACGAAATAATCGGTCTATACATTTATTGTTGTAGAAAGACTGCTCCAAAGATCATAAATTAAATAATAGATATTGTTACTCTATGGCATTAGGAATTAGGAATACTGTTACTAAATAATTGAGAAAAAATAAATATCTTTGTCCATCAAAGAGCACAATAATCAAATCCATTTTCAAAGACCTTATTTTAAAAAAGTATATATATATATATATATATATATATATGCTTACATCTCAGAAATTATTGGTTATATAAAAAAATATTTCAAATAAAAGATTGTGTTATCTTTAATGGTATTACAACCTTACAATGATAGGTTATTTCGTATCGCAAATATTTGCCGAGAAATGATGAAAATTGGAAAAAATCCCTCATATAAGGTAGCCTCAAAGTCATTTCATAAGAAAATGAGAACCTCCGTCTTATTTATGATAATAAACAATGTCTAGTATATAAGATTTCATCAAAATCGTTAGAGCGAATTTAGATCAAATTGATTTTTTCTTTAATTGCCTTCAGCAAACTACCCTTAAATATTGGGTTGGATATCTAATTACAAATCTCCCGGTGTGGGACCATGTGAAAAGCGCAGATACCAAATTTTAGCCTAATCGGTAAAATATATTTGTCTATAGATCTTGGAACAGACTGACGGCTATATGTACAGAATGACAGACATACGATATATATCATATGTGTGTATATATATATGATATATATATACTAGCTAGTATAAATATATATACGCACAGTGTATATATACACTAGCTAGTTAGCTCAATCTTAGTAAAGAGAATCTATAAATAGTTTTGCTATTTTCTAAATTATCAAATAAACAAAAGGAAAAACCATACAAATCTTAAAATATTTGTAAATAGTTATCCTTTATTGGTTTAAATTAAACTACCTAGTATATTTCGATTTTAAAAAAACAAAACAAGTTTTATTTTTGTATTCGAGTTAGAAATTTTGAGCATCTAATGTTTTGGAACCGATTTTCAAATTTTCAGTATTTTCTGATTATTTGTGGTCACCTTTGTAACTAATTGCAAATAAATCAATTTTATACCACACCAAAAAGCGTTTCCTCACCCCCCCCCCCTCCTTTTAGGTTTTAAAACTTTACATCCAACCATTTTCCCTTCCTTGCACAATGTAATGACCCTTATTTTAAAATTAAATACTCTCAAACACTTCTTTTTATTAGGGAATGTCCCTCTCTTTCTACATGTAATCAAATATTTTAATTTTCTACCATACGGGAAGTTTTCTATTATATTAGCAAAATTTTGGAAAGAACTCCCCCCTTTCAATGTTCCTTTATTTTTATTTTTTATATAGTGTTTCAATCTTCCATTTCAATAATAAGTAGTTTATATATAAGTTTTTTGAAATTTTGAAACTATTTTTTACCATTTTACCAATCACCCCTTAGAAAATTCAATTATTTAAAAGTTATATGGGTATTTCGAATAATCTTACCACCTTCCGGGTAATTTTTTCCATACCGCCTAAAAGTTTTGTTATCTTTTAATAACCCCATCTCCCTTATTCTTCGAGATAGATTTTAAAATTATTAGAAATTTATGTTTATTTAGAGTAGTACATTTAGCTTTTTGCTTGGTTTTAGTATTATTTAACACTAGTAAGTTATTATTTCAATTGATGTAGTTTTGAAAATTGTGAATTTCCCCTCCCCCCCCCCTACTTCGATTACTCAAATTTGAAATTTCATATTAAATATCTAATTGATTATCTGAAGTAGTACCTTTACTTGACAGCCAAATTTCAATGGTCTACCTAACCCAGATTAATTTATTTATTTCTAGCCAACACCATCCAATTTCCCGGAGACATATTTAGAAATCCCTCATATTTAGATTTCTATGATTGTATGGGGTTATTCCTCTATTTGCTTTCATTTCTACATGCATGCAAATATTTAAAAATTCTGCCATAGTTGAAATGTCTGATTATATTAGTTTTAATATTTTAGGAGGATTCTGTTCCTCCCCTCATTTTCATTTTTTTTTTTCAGAGCGTTAAGTAATCCTGACCAATTTAAATATTCTACTGAAATTAGAAGGGGTTTTCATATAATTTTTGGATACTTCTAGTACCCTTTCCCTTCATTTTACCAGCCCACACTTAAAAATTTCAAATATTTTAGATTATTTATTTATTTGGAGTAATCTCACTACGTCTCTTCCAAATTATAGATTTTTATCTATCTAAAATTAAATTGTGGTTTTCTGATAATATAACCTCTCCCCCTATTATCCGGAGTCCTAATTTAAATATTAAAACTATCAGACTTTAATGTTTATTTGAAGTAGTCCCTTTATATTCTGGTTTAAATTGAGTTGTATAACCTTTTTGGAAGAAAATTTGTTTTGAAAATATTGAGCTCCCCCTCTTGCATTTTTCCCACTCTGACTTTGAAGTTTAATATTGTATGGTATTGTAATAAGGATACGATCATGTTATCGACGATGATACCCGCCCATACATTCCCAACAAATCTCTCTTGGTGGTTACGAGCACCAGTATCATGGGTATTCTCTTCAGCCCAAACATGGCTGTTAAGGAAATTGAAAAAGTCATCTCTGGTGAATGATGCCTCGTCAATGAAAAGTGCTCCTCTAAGAAAATGATGCTCGTTCAGACAACGCTGTAAAGTATACTGATGGTGTATGTGTAAAGGAGTAAAAGCTAGGTCCCTGTCATGTGATTCAGGATTGAGCAAGTAACAGAATAGTAAAGTATGATCATTTCAGCAGAATCGTCTCACAATTATTCGCCTTCAATAGCCTCGCCTAACTCAGAATGACTTCGGAAGACATGGATTCCTATTCGAAAGTTGTTTTACCTGAGTCCTTCTATACACTCATTAAGTTTTTACGTAACTTTTTGAATCACTTTGTGTAATGTTATTATTATTAGCACCGCGTCTTACTACCCGTTCGGGTTATACGCACTTACGCTAATGTGTAATGGTAGGGTGATTGTGATCAGATAAATGTGTGCCGGGACCGAGGATTGAACCCCGGCCACCAGCACAGAAGTCTGACACCTTACCCCTAGACCGCCAGGTCACCTCTTTGTGTAATGGATATGGTATATAGGCCCTTTATATAACTAGTTTTATTTATTTACATCCAATACTGTGTCTGTGTCAGTTTTTTTATTCAAGCTATATATCTTACACTCCCTGCTGGCTTGGCCTGTTGCAGATTCATATGACTTATAATATAACTTAAGACTACGAAAAGCACAGCATCCAGTCCCCGGATGTTAATTTATCAATTTGAAAGTGTAAACCCACATTACACTCACGATAATCGTTTCAGCCATCCCAGGAATAGATCCCAGGACCTTTAGCTCAGTAAGCAGACATGCTATCGACCTAGATAAGGTGTCGGATTAATTTAACTAATAAATGTTAATTAATTATATTTATATACTAGTTTTATTACATTTTACTTTATGTTTTGCACCCCATTTCACTACCCATTTTAGTCACACCTATAACTACTAATTACGTGGATGTTCTAGTGATTAGGAAAGTGGAACTTAAAGAAAGTGTACTCGCATTTGCGGATGGAGATAGGAAGGAAACTTATAAAAAAACTGACCTCATTGCACTCAACAAAGATTCGAGCACTGATCTCCCGGTCATCGGTAGTCCAGTCTATTGCAAGGGTGATACCTTAGGCCACTATGCCATACGAAGTGTGTTATTTTTATTATAGAAGGTGTATAATTAATACTTCGCCAAATTTCTGTAAGACACTCCAAGTAAGTCACTCCGGCACTTTTAGATGTCGAATGTCCAAACAGAATAAGGTAAATGTTTTTTTGAAGTTTTTCACCACTCCAATGTGCTTAGTATGTCACCTCCTCCGTCCGAAGCATTTTAACTAATGTAGTTACGTGACCGTGAGCCCTTGTAGTGAACCGTAGTGGGTGAAGGAGACATGGCGGTGTTTTGCGTGTGAATGTGTTTGTGGAAGAGAAGGGTTTCAGAAACATCCCTCTTAACCCCCCGCAAATTGACCCTACCTACCCCATTCGTCTCTACAAACAGTGTGCATAGGAATTAGAAAAGTCCTCTTGACTTTTTTGCATTGCTTTATTTTATATATTTTTCCTGGACGATAAAAGCTGACCCCGTTTGTCTCCAGAGACAGCCATTATGGAAAAGAGGAGATATATATATTTTTTTACAACCCTTGCTGTGTATTTTTCTAACACCTTCACTTGTCAGTAGGTAACCCTACACCAAGCAAGTAGGAGAGTAAAAAAAAATGTTTTGAGAAAAAGTTTTGCTAAATGTTACTCAACTTGAAACCTCCAATTAATTGTGTATGTAGGAGAAAAGGTCTGAGGGAATGAAGGTTTCGGGTAAGTTGTGTGGAAATAGGGAATAAAGGCTAACCTCTCCGTAACCAAAATGTAACATTTTAAAAACAAGAGATATTATTGCTGCAGTACCTAAGATCATAAAGAAAGAGTTCCTAGTTTAACTGCCAAATTAAATAAAACAGTTAAATAGTTATAAATTAAAACCGGTTTAGTTATTCAATTTGTTTACCCTACAAATTTTTTAATATGCGAGTATATTAATTGTAAAATAGGTTGATTTAAATTTAAGTAAAAGTTTTTTCTACACATTTAATGGATGTAGAGGCTATCCCTTTCAATAAAAAAAAACCCATCCATATCACGTATTGTTAACATACCACTTGATACTAGAAACTAGACTAATCCCCAAGTTATCAATGTAAATATTCTGACTGAAATTTCAAGATAAGATATTTAGGTCTAAAAGCTGGTTTGACGCCAGCTCACATAAAGATTCAAAACCATATTCGCGTAAACTATATATTTGGTTTAACTGTTTTAAATGATGTCACTGACCTCTAGAAACTTAAAATTTGGCAAACTTAAAGCTTTTTGCCTGTAACAGACGGGAAAATTCTAAAAAAAAGTTTAACCCCCGGACAAAATTCAAAATGGTGGAGCAACTTTAAAGTCGGCGTGAACCTTTCTTTGGAGGTCTCTTGTGGCTAAACGGTAAGACCTATCAAAAAATAACTCTGGAATTACATTTGTTTACATCAATTTGCAAAGAAAATTCATTGGGGATTTGGGGGTGGAGCCCCCAACGAGCAAAACGAGTACTCATACTAGACAACCAAATTGAATTTTTAAACAAAGCTTAGTTGAAGTTAACACATATGTAACTGAATTGGATAGGATAATCCTTATTAATGGTGTGCTGTTGTTCACTGGCATGTAATTAATATATATATATGAAATAAATTTGAAAAATGACTTTTGGACAAGGATCTTGAGTTGTTTTTTTCCCGTGTTCAGGAGTAATTTTGAAACTAATATCTTACAAATGTATAGAAATACACTTTTTGAGTCAATTCTATTGATATTGTCGGTGACCTGGCGGTCCAGGGGTAAGGTGTCAGACTTCTATGCTGGCGGCCGGGGTTCAATCCTCGGTCCCGGCCCAGATTTATCTGATTACCAAACCCTTCCTTCACCTCTGACAAGACATCTTGTGAATGTGGGGAATGCCAGGCCTCCACCGTGGTTCGGATCCCACGTTAAACTGTAGGTCCTCCATTTCATCTCACAATCACCCTACCATTACACATTAGCGTAAGTGCGTATAACCCGAGCGGGTAGTAATAATAGTAATAATAATAATAATCTATTGATATTAAGCGTGTATCTCCCCGTGGATAGCGTACAGCTTGGCTAGGTAATATAGTTTAAACTAGTCGCCGCATCAAATTGTGGTTTCATATAGTCTTCTCTAGAAAACATTGGAATTTAGACCAGTGAAATTTGTATACGATATTGTAAAAAACATTGGGTATAATTGATAAATTAATGTTTAAAAGGGAAAAAAACGACTGCACTGAACCCAATTTCCCTGTTCTCAAGTGAAGGATTCATAAAACCATATAACGATGGAATTTCAGGTCCTAAGGTAATCTTGAATCTAATATGCTGGTTATTCAACCTTAAGATAAACTGTGAATTTAAATATCCGGTCATATTTTCTATTAGCATGCATCTCCTTCAGAATAAATCAAGATTGAGAAAAGAAAGTAAATCCACCTATGTACTAATTTTACTAATGTGTTAGGGATTAGAGAGTTTTAATTCAAAGGAATTGCATCCATATTTGCGTGGAGGGAGAGTGGAAAAACCATTTAAGGAACACCACCCTTAGTGCGCCTGACCGTTATTAAACCCCAATCTCCCCATTATTGGCATTCTAATCAAATGCTAGTAGAGTAGCACCTTAGACCATACTGTCGCCGAATTGGGTACGAAATACATATAATCACTTAAAATCTGACCCGCCTCGGTGGCGTAGTTGGCTAACGCGCTAGTCGTGTTGAGCTCGACTGCCGAGGGCGGGGAGATCGAGGTTCGAATCTCAGTCGGGTGAACTGGGGGTGGTTTTTCCTAAATGGTTTTCCACTCTCTCTTAACGCAAATGCGGGTTCACTTCCTCTATTTAAACCTTCCCTATTCGTAATCCATTAGCGTAATTAGTAGTTAAAGCGTATAAACTGAACAGGTAGTAAGACGCGGTGCTAAGTAATAATAATAATAATAATACTTAAAATCTGAGTGAATAGTTGGTAAAAAAAACATGGGACAAATGCTGGATAACTCAGTGGTATATGCATTGGCGTATTAAGTAATGAGAGTCTGGTTTGATTCCTATGTCCAGGTGTAATTCTTAAATTTAAATAATATAAAATTTAGGTATTTATTTATTTTCATTTAAATGATAATAATCCTATATCATGTTTGTTTGAACTTTCCAGAGTGACGGAATAGTAACTTCTACAGTAAATGGATTTGTTTTGAGAATTACATTGACTTTGATAACGGAATGCTTTGTTTGAATATCAATAACTTTTAGAAATAGACGTAAATATGTTTTATAAGTTTAAAACAATTGTTTTAGTTTTATTTAGCATTATGTCTTACTTTGGGCTTTACGCTAAAAAAAACACATTCCGATGTAACAAAAGAGGAAAAAACCTTTTCCGAAATTATATGTTTTTTTATCAAAATATATAGAGGTTATATAAATTTATCAATCTTAGTTATGAACAAATGCCAATATGTAATATTATTGACTCATTAATATGAAGACAAATAAAGAAATGGTTCATAATGCCTGGTATGCCATCCATCACCATCATCATGACATTATATCATAGTGCACTTAAATTTACTGTGGAGGAACTCTCTATATAGTACTACCCGCCTCGGTGGCGTAGTTAGCTAACTTGCTGGTTTCGTGTTGAGCTAGGCTGCCGAGGATGGGGAGATCAAGGTTCGAATCCTGCTCGTGTGAACTGGGCGTGGTTTTTCCTAAATGGTGTTCCACTCTCCCTCCACGCAAATGTGGGCTCACTTCCCCTATGTTAAACCCTCCCAATTCCTAGCCCATTACCGTAATTACTACATAATCGTATAGCTCGAACGGGTAGTAAGACGTGGTGCTAAGTGTTATTACTATTATTATTATTTTTATTATTATTATTATTAGCCGTATATACACAATTATTGTGACAAATTATACAATAATGTACCTGACTTTATTGTGGAGGAGCTGTTTATACATAACCATCGTGACATATTATAATATATTGTACCTGACTTCATTGTGAAGGAACTGTCTATCAATAATCATCATGATTTCTAATAATATACTAGCCTCGTCATCAGTCCTTTAAGCAACATGATAGCCCCTGTGAATAGTCAATACATACATCATATATAAATTAAGCTCTGCTTGGTATCGAATCAGGGTCCTCCAGACTGAATTTAGTCGTTCTTAACCGGTAATCCATGGATAATAAAAGGGAGACTATTTCACGCACTAATAGGTAGGTGTCACTAGCCAAACATTATTAGAATAAACAGATCAAAATAAGTTTCTTTTGGAATTAGAAAAATTAAATTATGTAGGTCTACCAACTGAATAGCACGAATAATATCATAGTTGAATTAATAATACAAAGGTGACCTGGTGGTCTAGGGGTAAGATGTCAGACTTCTGTGCTGGTGGTCGGGGTTCAATCCTCGGTCCCGGCACAGATTTATCTGATTACCAAACCCTTCCTTCACCTCTGACAAGTCACAATCACCCTACCATTACACATTAGCGTAAGTGCGTATAACCCGAACGGGTAGTAAGACGCGGTGCTAATAAAATAAAATACAAATCATATAAAAACAAGAGATATTATTTATGAACGAATTTCTACCAACCTGGATTCTGATATTTTCAAATAAAACATTTTGTTTCTTTACCTGTACTAAGCGTGTATCATTTTGGCAGACTATTTAGGGGGTAGACGTACCACACACCTCCCTAGGAATCTCACCAACTACGCCCGTTCACCCTGTGCACATACTACAAATAAATAAAATATTTGTTCTTAATTATGATAAACCTTTTATCCTTCCGTCCTTATTTTGGATACTGTATATAGCTGTAGCCAACTTCCCGAGCGTTCTCGCACCCTCAATAACAATGTGACCAAAATGAAGCGGATTATGTTTTGTGGGTGACAAGAACTATGTCGAGACAATGCGGGGTGTGAAAAGTCATCCGCACTGGAGGGGAAGAGGGTGCAGCTATTATAATTAATGGGACTGGAGTGACTTTGAAAACTTACATAAATTATTAAGCATTTTACTTTAATCAAGAAAGGTTGACGTGAGTCTTTGTCTCCGGTCGTACATTCTGGCTATTACTCACGATGCCTTTAAACTATTATTTTTATTTTTATTATTATTATTATTATTATTATTATTATTATTATTATTATTATTATTATTATTATTATTATTATTAGCACCGCGTTTTACTACCCGTTCGTGTTATACGCTAATGTGTAATGGTAGGGTGATTGTGAGATGAAATGGAGGACCTACAGTTTAACGTGGAATCCGAACCACGGTGGAGGCCTGGCATTCCCCACATTCACAAGAAGTCTTGTCAGAGGTGAAGGAAGGGTTTGGTAATCAGATAAATCTGTGCCGGGACCGAGGATTGAACCCCGGCCGCCAGCACAGAAGTCTGACACCTTACCCCTAGACTGCCGGGTCACCCATTTAAACTATTAACTAGTAGTGTTCTATAGATAGTCAAAGCATTCACCGCTGAATGTTTAGATAGAATAATATCAAATATTTGTTTCACCTATACTTGAGTAAGTATGAGATTTATTCAGCAATAATATAAAAAAAACTTTTTAATTTTACTTTTAAGATGATTATTTTTTTAATTACAAATTTTTCGAAAATGGCTATAACGATTTTGTCTAAAATTCATTTATAGGATTTGTTTGACATGAGATATTGTTTTTTGGGACAAAATTTGTTGAAGGAGAGCTTACTCATTACTGATTTCACCAAAACATGAAATATTTTACAAATTGCTATAACGATTTAGTTCCAAAAATTTATCTTGGTAGTTTTTGACTTGACAAATAATTGTGTAAACATTTATGGGGGTAAAAATTAAATTATGGTTAGTTTACTGACAACTGACTTTTCATAAATTTGAAATATTCAAAAGAGATGTTATTAATAATTTGGTTCCAAATAGGTATCTTGAGAGTGTTTGGCACTGTACATTTGTTTTTGGGGTAAGAACTCGTTTATATGTAGTTTACTGATTACTGATTTTTCAAAAGATTAGGATATATTTAAAATGTCTTTAACGATTTAATTCCAAAAAGGTATCTTGGGAGTGTTTGACATGACAAATAAGTCCACATACTTTGTTTTGGATAGAAATTCGATGAAGGGTATTTCACTAGGGAGTTATTTCTGAAATTTATATTTATTTATATTTTTTTTGCCTATAACGATTTTATATAAAATTTATATCTTGGTAGTGATTGATATAAACAAGAAAAATAAAGCTGTATATTTGTTTTCCGGTGAAAATTTGGTTAAAGATAGTTTACTGATAACTGCCAATGTTTTTAATTTGATTTTTTTTAATCGCTTTAGTGGTTTAAATTTGGTATCGCGAGGCGAGACTATTTTACATATCAATGATAATGTATCATTATTTATCTAGAAATTAATGAATTTAATTGTAGTTTACTTACAATAAATCATAGAAAATTTGAATGTATGGGAAATTGACCTTGAAGATTGAATTAAAAATGGAAATATCTGAATAGTTTATCAGTATAAATAAGAATACGTTTTATTTTTGCAAGCCACTAATAATTTTAAGGTATTTAACAAATTATTTATTTTTGAAAATGTACATTTTAATAAGTTATATATTTGAACATTTTGATTTAAAATTTATATGTAAAGAGTATTTATTGAGATAAGATATATTATATGTTTGTTTTTATAATTTAATATTTAGCACCGCGTCTTACTACCCATTCGAGCTATACGCTTTAAGTACTAATTACTCTAAATGGATTAGGAACAGGTAAGGTTGAATTAGAGGAAGTGAACCCGCATTTGCGTGAAGGGAGAGTGGAAAACCATTTAGGAACCC
>CABFVX010001942.1:13401-94920 GCA_902151425.1 Timema shepardi | reverse complement strand
GGGGGGGGGGGGGGGGGGGGGGGGGGGTTAAGGGGAGTGAAAGGGTGGTTGCAAACAGACTATTAGCAGGACAGGGCGGGCAGTGACTGATTGCGCCAGAGGATCCGTTGCATCTTAGCTTGTTCCCATCTTTTCCCATCCTAGACTATCATTATCGTCTTTCCCCTTCACATATCACATGGCGTGTCTTCGATCGTTTACGTCATTTTCGCTACAGTCGATTTCACATTTCTCCAGTATTTTACTTTAGCTTCTATTTTGACGACCCTATGTTTGAAATATATTTTGCCAATAAATCTAATAATTAAACTAAAAATGTGTAGTGTGATCACTTGCTATCATATAAAATATTATTTAAAGTTCTTAAATATATTATTATTAGCACCGCGTCTTACTACCCGTTCGGGTTATACGCACTTACGCTAATGTGTAATGGTAGGGTGATTGTGAGATGAAATGAAGGACCTACAGTTTAACGTGGAATCCGAACCATGGTGGAGGCCTGGCATTCCTCACATTCACAAGATGTCTTGTCAGAGGTGAAGGAAGGGTTTGGTAATCATATAAATCTGTGCCGGGACCGAGGATTGAACCCCGGCCGCCAGCACAGAAGTCTGACACCTTACCCCTAGACCGCCATATATATATTAAATTATTTTGAATACTATGAATCTTACTAGTGATTATTTATATGTATCTAAAATATGTCAGGGTAAATGTCTAGACTCTAGGGTAAGGGTTCTTAACCTGGGGCCAATGGACTTAAAAGAGTCCCAAGAGTCTGGTATAAATGATAAAAAGTAATATTCAAATTACTTACTGCTACTTTTAAATTTATCTTTGTGAAAACAATTTCTTGTCATGTCAAATTATTTTATCAATCGTTTGGTTCCAAACAGGTGAGGTTGGCATTTGATCTTGCAGTACACGATCAGACAAAGTGTAATCGTCGAGGTTGCCAAGTGAACCCTCCTTAACCAAAAGGGGGAATAAAATAGGAGGTCCAAATAACAAAATTAAACGGGGATAAACAAAAGGTGGCAATAGGAGTGAGTTATAGGAGTTCTGTGTTTGGAATATCTGAGTTCGAAGATTCTAGACTCCAATCTCGCAATTCACACCAGTTGCGGAAGTTGATTACGTGAACGGTTAACCTCAAAGAAAACATAAAAAAAGGGATTCCTCTCAGTGTTAAAAATAAATCATCCGTTACCCAACCTAAGGGATATGGTACATCAACTAACAGAATAAATTGTGAAGTGACTTCAAGCTCATTTTATTAAATAAGACATTGTTTTAATATGAAAATTATATATAGATTATCTAAAATGATCATTTGAAAGTCACAAAATTTTATAACAAGCCATGATGTAAATAATAAAATATGTATGGATATCTAATTATATATATTAATGTGATAACATAATTTGTTCAGTGGCGTATTCTGAGCAAAATTAATAGGTTTGCTGTACTCTAAAAGTTGCAATGGAAATTTGGGGGCCAAGAACCCTCAACCACCATTGTCCAAGAACGTCAAGGGATTATTTCAAGGGATGTATTTGAAGATGTGTCCATATAGAACAGTGGTTCTCAAACATTTATGATTTGCCCTTAACTGTATGCTATCTTAGGAGATTTTGAGCCCCCACCCTCTTCCACACCCATATTCTCTCTTATTTTATTCATCCATAACGATGATTACCACCTACTCAAAATATAATAAAAGTAGCTCCATGGTGTCAGCCCGCATTCAGGCTATACCTACTGAGTGGCTACCAAACTGTTTGGCGAATTAGTTCCATCTCTTGCGGATAGAGAGTGTCATGTGGTCAGCACTACGATGACTCCAGCCATTAATCTCGGCTTTCTATACCGGAGCTACTACTACTTTATTAGAGTAGCTCCTTATTTATCCACTTTAGGATGAATCTAACCCGTTCCAGACCCACTGCTTCCCAGATAATCTGGACGCGCCGGGAGTCAAACCCGGGACCTCTGGGTCCGTAGCCAGAACCTATGACCACTAGACCACATAGGTGGTCCTCAAATTGTAATGATATCTACATGGTTAGAAATTTAAGTAAATATTAATGTCGGGGCTAAAAGTGGTATGGGCACATTCCTGAAAGTATAAGAGAGACAGATCCTATTTAATTAGCCCAGTGTAATTAAAAGCACACAGTTAGCAATACTCAAAGCAAACAATAATAATAAGAGTAAAATGAAGTGATACATCGATCAAGCGTCCATCAGCTCTTGGTGAGAGGGAATCAGGTGAATTGTCCAACTCACGTTACAATTTAAAACTATTTCTTAAAGCCTAACTTATCTCACACAAAGCTGCTTGGAAACAAACGAGTCTCCCAACTTGAGAATTTATGCTCCAGAAGCTTTTTAGATGCGTAAACTCTGACCAACATAGGGGAGACTATCTCGGACTATTAATACTCTATCGCTATGTCATTGGTTTATTGCTAAGATATTTACACATGTATTTTGCTGTAAGCAGTGGTGCATCCAAGGGGGAGAGGGGCAAACAGGGTATTTGACCCCTTACCCCCTCTTTCCCCAACACCACAAACAATGTTAATAGAAATTTAAATAATATTAAATATAACTAACATTGAAGATGTGTCGAATGTATATGCTACATTTTAAGACCAGGCTTCAGACTTAAAGTCTAATATTCAAAATGTTTACTGTTACACACAAAATTAACAATTGACAAAAACATAAAAAATAATAGCTCCGTTACCATTTGTATTATTTAAATTACTTAATTACTATAAAACTACTCAAAATTATTTATAAAAGCATTTAATATTCATGAATATTCTCGGTCTTCAGGGCTTAGGAGGCTGTGCAACCCCAAACCCGCTCTCTCCATCAAAATGTCATTCTTGCTACAGCCTTTATTGAATGCCCCCCCCCCCCAAAGTAAATGGCTGGGTGCGCCACTGATTAAGTAAATTATAATAAAATATATATTATTTTACCTTTTCCTTCTAAATCATCTTAAAATGGTGAACTCACACTCCTGACATTTGAGATTCTTTGATGTATAATTATATAAAATCACAATGACTAATTAGTCGTTGATGAAAAACAAAAACTAAAAGAACACTATTAAAACTCCACGATCCTTTCTACTAAGGAAAAACAACAATTACCGTCAACAATGGTAAAAGTAGCCCGCCCCCCCCCCTTTTTACGTACTCAATCAGTGCTGAAATGCCTACATTTGAAAGAATGTTTAAATATATTTGCCACATACATGATAATACATGTGACTAGAATACCTAAACATAACTCAATGTATTTAATTAGTGTATAATTTATAGCTTGTTATGTATACTATTATTTTACAATTAATTATATATTTATTTTATGTATTTTTTCTTAAACTATACTAAATAAGCTTAATAAATAAACATTGTTGTCTTGAACCTTTTTTCAATAGTTGGCACAATGCTTAGCTTGCTTCACAGGAGCAGAAAACCCGAGCTCATTGGCCAATTACTTATGGGTGAGTGGAAAGGAATGTGTTGCAGCCCCTAGACATTGGGCAAGGTCATTAGAGCCTCCCTAGACATTGGGAAAGGTCATTAGAGCCTACCTAGACACTGGGCAAGGTCATTAGAGCCTCCCTAGACATTGGGCAAGGTCATTAGAGCCTCCCTAGCTTGCCTTGCGTTTTTCTAGTAGCAAGCCCTGGGTTTCCTATTGTGCTGAACCCTCCTTAACAAAATTAAACAACAATAGGAGGTCCAAATGTATAACATCAAAAAGGAAAGGGCAGAAAAAAGGGAAATCGGAGTGAGTAGCTGGAGTTCTTGTTTTGAATGTCTGAGTATAAACATTCGAAACTCAGAGCACGAAACTCACACCGGTTTCGGGAATGATATGTTGACTGTCGTCCTCAAAGAAAATAATATATATGTATGTATGTATCCACAAAGAAAGAGATAAGGAAAACACACATATGACCTAAGGGTATTATCTCTTTTCCTAACATTAAAGAAAACTTGAAGTTGCATTGTTGGTATTTAATCTTAAATAACATAATTAATTATATAATTATAAGAATATGAATAAGTTTGAACAATATATAGAGATATTAATAAATCATAATTATAGTCGTGTTGACAAACAAGTAGTATTCTTTAATATTTAGAATGATTGATATAAAAATAATTATATCAAAGTTAAATGCAGTTTTACACTCAAAACAGCTGCATCAGTAAAGAACAATAATAATTAAATCATTTCTTTACACATGGAACAAACTAGTAAAGTTACGTGACTCTCGTAAAAAAATATCAATTACAAAATCTATCTTCATTATTTACAAAGGTGGGTTCTCAAATTTCCCTCGTCTTTTCTAAATCCTCTATACACATTCCCATTATACACAACACCCTAACTAAATTACACAATCATAATCAGGTAAATATATATTCTCAAGAATAAATTTTAAACTACTAGTGAAACCTGTTTTGTTATATTTATAGACAACAAAACCAAAATTGGCTGCAAAATATCAATATTAGCCCTCATTATAAAGTTTCTTCTGTCTCACAATCAGATCAGAAGTTATATCCTCAAACTAATCGACATCTTCAATAGTAAATTAAGTATCAATAGCCACAAAAATAAATCAAGTATCGATATCCATATAATAATTGACTTTTTTCTTATGTGACAAAATTCAACCTCGATCTAAGATCTACATGCATTATAAATTTCCCTTTGCAAAATTAATAATATATTGCCGAAACAATAATTTTGAAAAGTTAAATATATAAATAAATAATTAATAATGATGAAGTACTACTAAGCCGAAAAAGAAATTTGTTCTTACATTTTAACTATCTGAAACCTTAGCTTCTTATTTCACCATTCAAGCTAAGTCCAAGAGTGCCTACAAGCTGCTCCGCCAGCACTATATATATATATATATATATATACATAAGAAAACCCAAAGAACATTGGAGTACATGGTGGGGGAATACATATGGGTCAGCAAGGGGGGGAATGCGCGTGACAACAATAACTTTTATTAAACACTTCAAACAACAGGAACCTTCCAGATTATAGTAAAACAAACTATCTTAACAGCTTAAGCTCTTTGGAACGCCTTTGGTTGTGTGGCGCATTCTAGTGGGCACCATTCGAACCTTGATAGCAGTGGCTAGTCTATCTCGTGGCGTGGCTATGCTCGGTTGTGTTGTTGTTTTTCTCCGACTTGTAGTCCGAGACGCACGGACGGTGAAACGGGGTAAGTTGTAAATTTTCTTGGCTCGACTCTCCTATGCTTGTAGCCAAATGCTACAGTGCAAAGTAGAACCTTTTGGGAGAAGAATTACTTAAAACACAGTATTATTAGAATATGAACCAATATTAGTTTTAAAATTAATAATTCATTACATGTATATTTATTAACAATTCAAACATTAGTGTTTATACAGTTCACACAGACAGCATTGAATTAAACAAAAAACTAGCGCCTATCATTTTTAGTTTGCGGCGCAGGACTAGCATACCCAGAGAATACGCCACTGAATTTTTTACATACCACACCTCGGAAACATTAACTGGTGAGAATCTTTCCGTGGGAAAAGTTGCTCGGACACGCAATGACCTCCATTCAACTCTGTACTCAACTCAACTAAACCACCAAGTGTACGGAGCAGATGTGAACATGGCTCGCGAGGGTGTGTACGTCATTGCCAGGTGCCTATGTGCTCTACCAAACATCGAGAAGTGTATCTAACATCCCACCCACGCTCCTTGTTCGTCAGCTCATCTTGTATAAAATGCCTGGGTCCACTTGGCACAAACACAGTTCCAATCTTGTATTCGACTTATGTATCTCGTCTATGTGTAACAGTACAGCAACCAAGAAGATATCGGGGTAACGATGATGTTACCATCAGGCTCACCGGACAGACGGAAAAACTTGTAAACTATAAAGTTGTATTTACATTAGAAGTAGCAGGAGGCTCTACATTCGGAGTCATGTAATTCAGTTAGGAATATTCTTACAAGTTGAGAGTGTTTGTCACAATAAAGTTTGTCGACTATATCTATATATAAAAAAAGAAAAGTCCTGACTCACTCACTGACTCATCAACGCCCAGCCCAAACCCTTGGACCTAAAAAGCTGCAATTTTGCAAAGAGGTTCCCTTTATGATGTAGACAAGGAATAAGGCCGGATTTTTTTAATAACATCCTAAATAATTTTACTCTCAGTTTTTTGTATTTTACAATAGGTGGCGCGTGAGTCATTTAAAAAAGGGGTAAAATTGCGAACGAAGTCACGGGCAACAGCTAGTTATGTATAATTAGGTTAGGTTTTGATAGTCGAAATCATGTTGACCACATCATGAGGTATTTTTAATATATCTTGTTCTTTTACTCAGTCCTTAAGACCAGTAGTTTCATTAGAGTGAATTTCACTCCCTGGCCTGTATGACCACGTGCCGGTCTGCAATGACTTATGATAGGAAAAGAGGATATTAGGTTGTTCAAGGCCCGTTATTAAGACCTGGTTAGGTAATTGCTGGTTGATCTTGTGAACCGATGTGCATTGTTGTTGATCTGTTTTGCGGTGCACAACTTGTGGGTTTGTCACTGCCCTTCTGGCACGGCCCGCACCCCATTAGATGTTCATGTTTGACTCCCTTCTGGGGTTGCATGATAACTTGCTGATTGTTAATAACCTTTATCTGATATGTAGTTGGTGCCTATGTTTGAGTGTTGCTAAACTCATGACATCTGGCAATACTAATTAGTAACAAGCCAGATTTTACTGTACAGAGGCCTAGAATCCTGAATGACCACTTTCTGTAATATATAAGCCCGGTTTTTCTATGACTATGAGAGCTTGATTCAATTTTCTTTTTAAATGCTTCAGCCATATGTTTAAATGTTTGAATGTCTTTACCCTTGTCTAATGCTTGAAGCTCTGCCCTTCCATCAATAGCTGCCATAGAAAACGTACTTTTCTTTGGATCATTGATAGACTTTGTTTTTGGACTGGTTTGGTTTTGAGTTGAACTGCTGCTATGTGGTGTGAGTGGAATTAACTTCAAGCTGTATATCAATTTAGTCTTTTGAGAACATAGATGCATAGTGACGTCATGATTGAAAAGTGATCTTGGTACAGCAGAAAATTCCTAGACACATATTGTTTCACATAGATCTATGTCACGTTGTGATCTGCTTACAACAATCAGCCAAGCAAAGAGTTTTCTGTCTGATTTTAAATCTTTAACAATGCCTGCCTCTTTTATTTTAATTGTTCTTTTGGCGCCTGAGCACAAATTTAATTTATTCTTCTATATTGTTTCAAATAAATTGATGGTGTTGGCTTCAGACACGAGTCTTTGTGTTTTGAATTTATCATACAGTGTATTACCAAGAATATGCATCTGACCGACATCTATTGTTATGCATTCTGAAAAAACAGCCTTGGTTGCAACATTAATTTCAGGCCCTTCATACGAAAAAGGATTTCCCACTCGCTTAAGCTCAGTAATTAATTCGTTTATTGCAATATCTACCCCAAGTATTGTGAAGTGCTCAGTTGGCTACACTGGGAAAGATCTTCAGGAGATGGTAGATGTGCGACGAACGAGAATTGTGAGCAGTGTCAAACTTTGAGACGTACTAACACAATGAACTACAATTAACAAGTTCTAGATTTACTCAAGAATTAGACTAAACAAAGTGTGTACTATTATATGCAGCACAAGTATGATTCAGAATATTACATTGGCGCTGTGGACTTAAGTATTTGTCAATTTATTTTGTTAGTGGGTATACTAAAGTAATCAATTCAGATTATATTGGTCAAATTATGGAATTTAATCCACTTGTTGAGGAATGAGAAGTGTTTGAGCGCAAGTTGCAATCGTTTTTTAGAGCTAATTATGGGGTGGATGCAAAGAAACAAAGGAATATCTTGCTAAGTTTATTATATCAGGTCACGTACAAATTATTAATTGACGTATGTGTTCCCAACAAGCCTGAAGATTAGACTTATAAGGAGATTAAAACGTTACTGTCATCTCATTATGCACCTAAGGTATCCGTGTTTAACGAAAGATAACTATTTTATCAGGCATCCAAATCTGAGGGGGAGAGTATTGCAGATTGGGCTGCTCGAGTCCAGCATTTAGTAGTAACTTGTAGTTTTGGGACCAATTTGGAGTCCAATAGCATAGACAAATTTGTTATGGGCTTAGCAACCGGGAAAATAAAAGAAAGGTTGTTCATTGAGGATCCAATGACCTTAACGTTTTCAAAATCTAAGGATATTGCAGGACAATAAGTCGCAAACAGTGAATTTTTTCCAGCATTGATGGGGTCAAAATAAAGGAGGAACCAGAAATGTATAGGGGGGTAGAGTCAAGAGTTCAAGGAACATCACAAAAGCTATCAGTCCGGCCTCCTTGCAATGTATATGGTTATAACAACGTTGTCGATTCAGAAATATTATCTGTAATCTGTGTGGAACTAAAGGGTATTTAAAGAAACTGTACAGAGTTTCTAATGAGGCTTCTAAGTATGTGATAACTACATCTGGTGAACATTCCCAATTACAGCTTTTCAATATGATCGTGGAGAATCAAGGAACTCCTCCACTGCTGGCAACAGTTAAACTTCAAAATAATATTTCACTGGGAAAATAGATTCAGGATCAAACTTCAGGGCTATGGTTGAACCCATGTATATGGAAGGTTTTTATGAAAAAACTTTGAGACAAACAAATCAAACTTTGCGATATTATTCCCAGCATGTAGTGAAACCTCTGGGCCGTTGTTTTATAAAGGTGACGTACAAACAGAAAACGAGTGTAATAGGGTTATAAGTGGTGCCAGAGGGGGGTCCTTTGTTATAAGGTAGGGAATTTATTAAGACATTTAGGTTTGAGGTGTGTCAAATACATCACATGATATCTGAAGATGACCTTGCGGAATAAGTATCCTACAGTTTTTACAGACATGTTGGGTACCTTTAACAAAGGGAAATTTAATTTGAAATCAAAAGAGGGAACAGTCCCAAAACTCTGTAAATATAATAGGCCCTTGCCTTTTGCGTTAAGACCTAAAATTGAGGCTGAATTAATTCACTTACAGGAAATAATAGTGATTTCCCCCATCAAATACAGAAGACGGGGAACGGTGATTTTCCCTATTTCTAAGCCGGATGGTTCTGTCAGAATCTGCGGGATTTTAAAGTGACATTAAACCCATTTTTGCAGGTTGACCGCCACTCGCTGCCTAGGGTAGAATAAGTTTTTCAAACGATGCAAGGTAGTTTGTTCTTTTCAAAATTTTATTTATAAAGTGCATGTCAACAAGTACTATTAGATGATAGTTCCACTGTGATGGTCAAAATCAGCACACACAAAGGGCTGTACTCGTACAACCGAATTTCATTTGGAATATCACCAGCACCACAGTTATTTAAGAGAATTATTGTAGGTGTATTAGCAGGGGTTGAAGGAATTGCAGTATGGCAGGATGATATTATTGTTGGGGGCAAAACAAAAAAGGAACACGATAAGAGATTGTGTGATGTATTGTCAAGGCTTAAGGAAAATGGATTAACTCTTAACTTCAATAAGTGTCATTCAAGCAGAAATCCATTAAATATTTTAGATACAGTGTAAGTGAAAAGGGCCAAATGTTGGAATAGAAATTTATTGAACCAATTTTGAAGGTTGAACCACCAGTAAACGTCACCTAAGTCAAATCCTTCCTTGGGATGGTGGAATATTATAGAAGGTTTCTTCATGGCGCGTCAACTACACTAAGCCCCTTATACAGATGTTTAAGAGGGATCCGAGCGGAACTAGACCTTCAAGTGTTCTCAAGCGTTTGAACAAATTAATCTACAACTGACCTCGGGTCCAATATTGGCCCATTATGACCCAAAGCAAGAGTTTATTCTTAAAACAGATGCCAGTCCAGTGGGGTTCTGAATCAACTATATGAAGATGTAACAATACGTCCGGTTGCATATGCCTCCCGCACGCTGACAGAAACAGAATGCAGATATCACCAAATACATAGGGAAGCATTAAGATTGGTTTTTGGAGTGCAAACGTTTGCTCAATATTTGTATATGTGGAAATTCAGGATCGAAACAGATCATAAGCCACTGGTCACAATTTTTGGGCCACATAAAGGAAGGAATACCAATTCTTTCCGCAAATCACCTTCAAAACTATGCGTATTTCCTATCAAAATTTTACTACCAGATAGAATTTGTATTAATGTTGGAAAGAGAAGAAATCACAAGGCTAGATAATATTTTTCTCCTAGCTTTAGCTATTTATTTATAATTTATTAGTTTAATAATAAGCTTAAAAAGCTTATTTATAAAATCAAAATATGAAAATTTTGGTAACCGTAGTGAAACGCTAATTGTAAGAATATTGGGTACTACTTGTACCGTTTAGCAATTTACAAGGGTCTTACATTTACAGCGTTTCCACGTTCGTTTTAGACGTGACGAGACAAACCATTTATTCCAATATTGTGAAGATTTAGAATTATATCCCCACTATTTTATATCATAAATAGGAATCAATGTATTCCCCTGGGGGTGGTGGGCGTACAATTTAACCATCGATATTTAAGGCGCTAGAAAAGTCAAACAGAAATCCACAAAAATCTTGTAATTTTTAAACATTAATTGGCTAAACCCTTCCTTCACCTCTGACAATACGTGTATTAATCTTTGAAACTTCAGTTACAACGATGAAATAAGGTATTTAAAAACTTGGTTTCATTTGTTGCCAATTACCAACTTTGTTTAAAATGCTTACGTTCAAACAATCATTTTAGCTATAGGCTTGTAGGAATTATTATTATATTAGCCTACATAAACTTACAGAAATAATAAAGGAGTGTCTAGCTTACTTATGTTCTTCAAACCTTTTACTAACATATTTATTTCAAATAACTATTCATAGTTTGGTGTATTTCATATAAGCATACAAAGTAGCGAACGATGTCATAATGTCACAGTGTCTTGTGTGGGTAGTAGAAAAAGATATACCCGAAGAATTCCTTCTCTCTTACACGTGAATATGAAGATGACACCTCGAAAATTTCAGCAACAGATCCAGTTATATTATAAAAATCAATGCTCAAAATAAATATTAATAGCGACTTTGTAATTTTACCATTAATCAATCCAGAATAAATTAAAGTTGTCACATCGTGGTTTTATTTATATAGTAATGTGTGAGGACTGTGGAACATTGTTAGGATCATTTAAATTATTTCGAAACACTTTTAAAATTTACCTTTTCCTGTATTTAAGTTTGAATACACAATTATTCAAAAATAAATATTTTTGTAAATTAACACGAATAAAAGGAACAAGAAAACATCAAACAAATCATCGAAGATAAAATTAATAAAACACTTTTTTGATGTTCTAATTTGAAGTCAGTTTACTAACCTCAGGAGTTACCGTAATTAATTAATATTAACACCGCGTTTTACTAACCGTTCGGGTTGTACGCACTAACGCTAATGTGTAATGGTAGGGTGATTGTGAGATGGAATGGAGGAGCTACAGTTTAACGTGGGATCCGAACCACTTGGTGGCCTGGCATTTCACACAATCACAAGTTGTGATTAACTCACATCTTGTCAGAGGTGATGGAAGGGTTTGGCAATCAGATAAATCCATACTGGGACCAAGGATTGAACCTCGGACCCTCAGCACATAAGTCTGACACCTTACCTCTAGACCACCAAGTCACCAAGTTACTGTAACCTAGCATTTGAGCCAGGGTTACAATATTACTTTCAACAATCAAAAATTTATCTAAACCAAAGTTAAAGTGTAACCTCTAATAAACTTAGTAATTTTTTTAAAGTGACCTTAATAGGGTTTGTTATTGTGAAAGTTAAAGACACTGATTTGATTTACTATTGTTAAAAGAGGTCGTCCTAGTTTACTTGGTAGCACAAGTTCCTGGTGATCTCAAAATCACTAATTTAATTCTAATTGCATCAAAAATAAAATAAAATTTTATCTTCGTGAAATAATTATTTTCTTAGATCATAAACTGTATTCATTTAAGGGTTGAAAGTGAATTCATGCTTACCCTTTGAATCCCCTCCTAACAACAGGAAAACGCTATTATGCTTGGTGTAAGTCCATGACCTTTAGTTTGTTCTAAGCTGTTTCTTTTGTGGGCTGAGACCTCTTCTCATCGGGCTTACTGGTCAGTTAGTGGAGCTAAGTAGGTCTGACAGGATATTTCAGGGTCACTAGTCGGATGAGCAACAACGTATTGGAACGCCAGGGAAAAGGGGGTGAGGTTAGGGGTGACTTGCACCGTCACTACTATACTTACTACCACTGTGTCACTGCGGCTTTTGGGTTAATTTAAACCTTAAACTCCTCTCGTGACAGCCGGCTCAATGAGGGCTAGCGCAAAACGGTCACTTTCAGATGATTTTTACTTTTAAGTCTTTATCAAATATATACTTGGTAGTTGTAGAGTTACTTAATGTTATTATTTAAAATAATTAAAAAGCTAAATCAAAAACCTGTGTATTAACTTAAATTGCTGTAAGTAGGTGATTATTTAAACAAAATATTTATAGGTGTAATAATATCAAAAATGTTTTATTTAAAGACTAATTAATATTGGGTTTCTTAACGCTTTATAAGCCGATCTATTATATTTAAGTTTTTAGAAAATTGTTGTGAAATAAAAATAAAATTATATTTATACTGTGAAATAACTTATAATTATTTTTCTTTCATAATGTTTTTTCAAAGTGTCCTGAGGACACAGACAAAATATATAACAGATATTCAGTCATACGGAAGTTTCCCTGCGCTCCTTGAGCACTGGGGAGTGCTAGTTACAGTTCTCAGTCATATTCACTTTCAAATGGTTCGATGTAAAGGGGTGACGGTCAATTGTTCAAATACCAGCAATCCCCCACACCCAACTAAGTCCCTTACCTCCTTTCATTTAACAAACCTTTTCCAACAAGTAACTTGTCGAACATATTAATTTGATGATCATTTTCAATCAGACAAATATTTGTACACTTTCGCTTGAACAAATAAATGGGATGGTGCACCACACAGACTTTCTTTTGCTTTTATTTTAAAATATACATTAACTAAAAACTCGTAATATTTGTGTAACGAAATAATAGGTCAAAGCATCTTTGTTGAAACACAACACCAAAGATTATAAATAAAATAATATACGCTCTTACTAACTTATTCTATGGCATTGGTACTAGGAACATTGTTATAGAAAAATTGAGAAAAGAGAAACTCCTTGGTCGTCCAAAGAGCATAAGAGTCAAATTCATTTTCAAAGACCCGAAAAAAAAAAGTGTATACATTTCATTAGAGCTCGGAAATTATTAATTTTATAAAAATATATTTCAAATAAAAGAAGTATATAGTTAATATTACTACAATATTACAATGATAAGTTGATTCGGATTTCAAATAGTTGCGAAGAAATTATCTACATTGGAAGATGACTCCTATGTAAAGTACCCTTAAAGTCATTTTTATGATAAAATGATAGTTGCCATTTTGTTTATAATGATAAATTCTGGATAAAAAATTTAATAAAAATATTTTAGCGAATTTTGAGAAAATTGTTTTTTTTTCTCTTTTTTCCTTTCTCTAAACTACCCTTAATTTTAGGGTTAGATATCTAGTTCTTAAAATCTCCTTTTGAGGACCTTATGAAAACCTTAGATATCAAGTTTTAGCCCAATCGGTAAAATAGTTTCAGCTCTAGCCCGAGGTACAGACAGACTACTGCGAAAACAATTGTTTTTTTTTTGTTTCAGTATGTCTTGAAACGACGACATTTATCAAAATCTTGAGTTATAATTTTTTTTTACCACAAAACTCTCTCTGAGGTGTCGAGAGAACTTTAAAAAAAGAACCATCCTATTCTACTTTTTTAAATATGCTGTCTAAGTTGGATTGTTAGGGGAGTTGGTTTATAGAAAACGGGTAGGTCCATTTACTTGAACCTAGTTTTGTCAAGGCCGGTTGTTGACACCTTAAGGCAATTTTTGTCTGATCTCCATTTTAATCGCCTGGAGGCCGTGGGTCTAGTGTATACATTGTTTGTACGCGAGGATTTATTGCGCGATCTCAGATTTTGATGACAGACACTTTATCATCTAAGATACAATAGTTTGAGTTTGAATAATAGGATGTTAATTGATACTTCTATATTTCTCGCAATTTTCGACATAATCATCATGGTCGCAAATACAATATACTTCCACTTATTTCCTCGATTAAATTAGAAGCAAGAAGATAAACTGTTTGCCATTATTTCTGTAAGCAGAGCACCTCTTTTTAGAACACTGGTTTGAAAAGTTGTTGTGACTTTGTCACAAATACTTGGCGAAAAGAAGATTATTATGTTTAGAAGTAAAGGAAGAGTGGAACTTCTATTTATTCTATATCTAATTTTAGAAAATAAATTTCAGTTAATTTACAAAAATTGGGATACTTACTTTTATATTAAACAGCCCTCGTATGTATATAGTCTTTATAAATATATGTATTTATAAATTGTCAACACATGCGTATTTAGATTAAACAGTGTCCCAAAAGTCTCCCTAAATAGGGGAATACGCAACCGACCTGTGAAATGGTCACCCTGGTTTCCGGACCTCAAGCTCCTTGATTTTTACCTGTGGGTACATTTTAAGGTCATCATTACCAGGAGATAATCACGAATATGCTTCATCTGAAGGTTCACATGATTGACGCCTGCACTCATGTGACGTCTGATATCTTTCAATTCAACAAAACTGGCGCTAACGCGTTGATCTGTATCTGACACTTGATGGTCACCACATTTAGAATATTCAGTAACACAACCGAGTAAAGTCATTTTTCCCTCTGTAGGGATACTTTTGGGAAGTCCTGTATAATAAACTCAGGCTATTTAGTACATACAACATATATTCCATTTACCCTAAAAAGTAGTCTTTCCTAAACTTACCTCACTCCGCGATGTACTACACATAATCAAGTTAAATACTTAATCAAGATACAAGGATTACACTCTTCATATATTATTACAATGTTTTGAAGTCATTGGTGGTAGTAGCGTTATACTGTATAAGATTGTATCTCTTTACAACATAATTGAAATATCAACTTTATAGATTAATGCGACTGTAGCGCAGTGAAATGGCCTGGTCAATCTTTTTACTAACTTCGAAATATATCTAAAGGACCGTTAATCAAATTCGTGCACAGTAATTTTGTATCTTTGATCTGTGTTTGTTTAAGTTTTAAGCAGTAATATGAATCCATCTGATAAAGGGTTTTCTTATATGGTTTCAATTTTATGTCTAGGTAAGGATATATTTAATAACTTTTCACTTTTATTTGTTTAACTTAACGCTTCATTTAGATACTATTAGGTGTATAAAAACAAAAAATACCGTATAGACAATGCTAACCTAGCTCAATCTATATAAATAATATCTCATCTGGTAATGAATAGAAACTACAGGTGAGATTTTAATTGGAAATCGGTCACGCAGATATAAGTGTTAAAGACGAGAGCAGGGCCGGTCTAAGACAAAAGTTGTGTATGTGCTAAACTCACATTTTGCACCCCTCACCCCCATTTGAAAAAACCGGAAATTACTATATATGGCCATTTTAAAACTAGACCTTATGTATACCATTTTGAATGTTCTTTCCCAAATATGTTACACATTTGAGATTGTCTTTACCCAGAATTTTATTTTATTATTTTTATTTATTATTATTTAGCACCGCGTCTTACTAACTGTTCAGGTTATACGCTTTAAGTACTAATTACGCTAATGGATTAGGAATTGGCAAGGTTGGATTAAAGGAAGTGAATCCGCATTTGCGTGGAGAGAGAGAGTGGAAAACCATTTAGGAAACCCCCCCCAGTTTACCCGACCGAGATTCGAACCTCGATCTCCCCGTCCTCAGCAGTCGAGCTCAGCACGACTAGCGCGTTAGCCAACTACGCCACTGAGGCGGGTCCCCAAAATTTGAGAAATATGTTATTTCATAACAAATCAAATTTTGAAATCAACTCTACGAGCCCGAAAAAATTTCCATTGTTTTTACTGTAGAGGGTTTTGTGAGTTTCTCGAAAAACCATGTGCTGGGCAAGGTGGCAAGATCTCTCGTGAGGACATTTTTCTGGCGCTTTTTCTCCAGAACAATTTATCTTTGATTTTCGTCTTCAATTGTCTTGCACCGTCTCTAGGGTAGCTGTCTAATACTGTTGAGATTGGTTTTTGCGAAATAATAAAATCACGTTCACTTGCGCTTGGTTAGCACTTTGGGCCAATTAGCCGGATCTTTCAATTTGTCACACGAATTATTCATTTCTTGAATTGTATCAATCATATAACTCTTATCACTGTGTTCCTGGCACAGATTTATTTGATTACCAAACCCTTCCTTCACCTCTGACAAGACAGCTTGGGAATGTGGGGAATGCCAGGCCTCCACTGTGGTTCGGATTCCTACGTTAAACTGTAGGTCCTCCATTTCATCTCACAATCACCCTACCATTAAACATTAGCGTAAGTGCGTATAACCCGAACGGTTAGTGAGACGCGGTGCTAATAATAATAATAATAATCTTATCACTGTGATCAGTAATTTTCGTGGTGTTAGAATCATGGGCATTAGTATTTATTAAATCTTCTGAGCAATCTTCGTCCTCCTCTGAGCGCTGTTTCAACAAATGATCATTGTTACATTGAGCTTCAATTTCAATTTCACCCGCCTCGTTGGCGTAGTTGGCTAACGCGCTTGTCATGTTGAAACTCGACTGCTGAGGACGGGGAGATCGAGGTTCGAATCTCGGTCGGGTTAACTGGGGGAGGTTTTTTCTAAATGGTTCTCCACTCTCCCTCCACGCAAATGCGGGTTCACTTCCTCTAATTAAACCTTCCCAAGTCCTAATCCATTAGAGTAATTAGTACTTAAAGCGTATAACCCGAAAGGGTAGTAAGACGCAGTGATAAATATTATTATTAATTTCAATTTCACATTCTTTACTAGTGCTTGCCTTCATTAAATAACTACACATTAGTTTAGGGCTTGACCTAGTTTCTTGTGACATTTTTGCTTTTCATTTTTTATTTTCAGCTGCAGAAAGTTTGAAAAACATCTTGGTGAATTTTAAATAATAGATTTAATATTATTTAATAAAACAGAGACCGCAAAAAGTAAAAACATAATAACAGCAATATAGCATACAACACAATACACTTCACAAAGTACAGTTCCTACCAAAAAGGTTTGCACCAAAATAATAATTGAAAACAAAACTTGAGCAAAATTTCACTGAACACTATACAAACAATAAGCAGCGAATTACAACACGCCGAACTATAAATAAAGCGAATAAGCGATTGTCAATAAATCACTTGTATGGAGGTTAGGTGGCTGGCTGAAAATCAAAACTAACATTATACCTACCCCCATCCCCTGCCAGACCACCAAAGGTTCGGCCTAAGCCTAACTCATATATCACAGTCCCGACCCGGCAACTAGTATAGTCCCGTCACCAATGTAGTTGACAGGGGTACTCACACCGAACAATCTTCAAAATGTATTTACTTTGTTAATGCATTTTAACTCGCTAATTTGAAATAAAAAAGTACTCTGTATGGCATGGATGTAAAAATTAATTTAAGAAATAAGTATTCTTCTTAAAAATTACTTTCTTTAATCATACTTATAGTTTCCCGGATAAAAACAAAAAATATTTATTTTTGGGACATTTTGGCGCCCCTCTGAATTGTTTGTGTGTGCGGTTGCACATGCAGCACACGCCTTAGACCGGCCCTGGACGAGAGGGAGTTTATGGTGGGGGTAGATAGGAATGTCTATTTATCTCTCTTAGGTATGAGACACTAATACCGGTACCCCTCTTTAGTAGTCTTTTTTATGAGGAATCAAAAATTTGTTTCAATCCCTCCCACCACACTTTCATCCTACGCACACCACCTACTAAAAGACAAAACACAAGCCTGAGAAACACTTTTTTTTTCTCTCAAGTATCTGGTTGGGCTTCAGATTTCAGAGATATTGGCCTATAGCAAGGGTGCAGACTATATTCAGAGCAAACCCTTCCTTCACCTCTTGACCAGACATCTTGTGAATGTGTGGAATGCTAGGCCTCCACCGTGGTTCGGATTCCACGTTAAACTGTAGGTCCTTCATTTCATCTCACAATCCTCCTACCATTACACATTAGCGTAAGTGCGTATAACCCGAACGGGTAGTAAGACGCGGTGATAATAATAATAATATATTTAGAGATCCAATATTACCCCCCCATAACATAATATTTTAAGAAAAAAGTTCCCCGAAAACCATAGTGCTCAAAATAAAACATTTAATATCTTATAGAGGCTCAAAGGAATGAGGATTATTACCTACTAGGCTACATAATTTGGAAGATTGAAATTTAAAAATATTTTTAATCATAGTTATTTTTATACAGTTACCTACCTTATAAAAAATTTAGCTGCCTCCAATAAATGGCAGCCTTCCCATTTCCTTGAAAAGTTTGTCAATGACCTTTGATGTCTTGTATACCTTCTTGAGAGAACAAGACACAAACTTGCCAAAGTAATACTTTCCACCATTGAAATGCGTGTCCAAGGATTATTTTAGAAGACACAAAGCTTTTTGGACAGGTGAGTCATTCCAAGAGATGAAAACTTCATGAAAAAGAGTGTCATACTTAATGTTGCGGCTGTGTAAGTGGTTGCCCATCACTGATCCAACTGATTCACACACTGCTTTACTGCATATTTTCATGGAATTCTCCAGGACATAAAGGATGTCAGGAGTGTGATGAAACATGTTTTCATTTGTGAATGCTTCCTTTATTACAGCATTATCAAGAATTATCAAGTTCGGCTTAACTTCCATAGACCGTAGGTTTTTGGAAAAATTCTTTTTCGAGGTGTTAAACTGTTGGTAGTTATTGTACACCCACAATTTTCATTAACCCAGGTTGTTAGTGATCATAATGACTCTTGGACTTGCTGCTCTAAAATTTTATCTAAAACTGCCTACTCATTAAACACGTATTGCTGAAACATAGGTGCATATTTCTTACAATTGGAGGGCCTGTTTTCCTACGTTCTAGTGTTTATAATAAGCTTTTACACAGGATCTCCAACCTTTTCCTTGCATTTTTGAAGTCGCATACATCTGGTATGTATCCTAACAACTCCACATCTTCTTCAGCAAGTGACTGGTCATCTAGTTGAAGATTCTGGTAACGGCTTGAGCGCTGGCCGTTTTCATCTATCAATAAGCAGTCCTGATAAATGTTGTTTTTCAGGGAATCCATTTCCTTGTAGAGGGATGGAAATTTTCTTCAGGTATTTTTCCACTCTCTAATTCCATTATCATCTCATTAAGTGTTTTTTGCAAAGAATCATAAGAATCAAATATTGTCCAAATATAGGCATTTACATTTTGACAAATACAACTGAATTTTGGGATCAATTCTAGTATGTTAATCATGCCATGTATTTGAAAAATTAAACTTGGCTTTGAAAACTTTTTCAGTTCCAATGAGAATTATTTCGCATCGGTATTCTTGCCTTGTCGTATACCGGTGCTCTCAGTACGCTTCTTTTGTAGATCGATAAAAATTAGCTTTAAATCTCTCTGAAATTTTTTGTAAACTCGTAAGTTCACTTTGAACAAAACGAGTATCTCGAAATGATTTTTGATTTAATATGTCCACTTCTATTTCTTCAGCTAATGCAAGAAGTTATTCATATCTAATACTCCACTTGTAATTTTTCATTATATTACCAATAACTTGAACTTGATTACAGATCCACATTAACGATATAACTTTATGAACATCATTCAACACACATTCTAACCTAATAGCCCACATAGGAAGTAAAAAGTCATGATTTAAATTTTCACACTGTTCCACCTGTTTTTTATATACACTTCTGATCAAAATATTGCCCGTCAAATGTTATACCATTCAGCTTTTAACTAAATACTTCACCCGCCTCAGTGGTGTAGTTGGCTAACACGCTTGTCGTGTTGAGCTCAACTGCTGAGGATGGGGAGATCGAGGTTCGAATCTCAGTCGGGTGAACTGGGGGTGGTTTTTCCTAAATGGTTTTCCACTCTCCCTCCACGCAAATGCGGGTTCACTTCCTCTAATTAAACCTTCCCAATTCCTAATCCATTAGAGTAATTAGTACTTAAAGCGTATAACCCGAACAGGTAGTAAGACGCGGTGCTAAATAATAATAAAAACTGAATACTTGAACTTTCAAGGGTATTGTGCAGTTTTTCAATGAGAATGTCTTCCTTGTGTGAAGTACCATATGGTGAAATATCAATCATAGTACAATTCTGAACACCATCTACAAAAGTAATCACTCAAGTTATTTGATATGTTCTGTGCAATTTTGTAATTTTGTCTGCTGTAACAGACACAAGAGGGAGATGGTTAGTTACTGGATTTACTATGCTTAAAAATTCACATAGTGTGCTATTCATAGTAAAAAAAATGTTTTTTTTCTAAATGCTCTAAAAATTATCTGGAGTGATTTAAGTTCACCAACATCAGCATAATTTAAGCAGGGAAAAAATAATTAACGTTCAAAGAGTTTGCCCCCTTTCCCCTCTTTTACTGCACTGTAGGCAGCTCTGGCAACACGAACTCCCACGGTTTCGTGTTCCTTTTTTGCTATAGCATCCCCCCCCCTCCCCGTGAAGTCAGATTAAATTAACACACCATTGATGTGCTTTTGACTGTAAATGATCAATAAGGTGAGTTTTAAAATTTCAAAATTTCAACCGGGAGAAAAAAAATACCAAAATTTCCAGTTTTAAGAATAGCTATCTCTTTAGGGATTGCTTTGTAGTTTCCTATGCATGGAGAACACTGTACTATTGTAATTCTACCTGGCAGGCACGGTATAAATTGACAAATCTCTGAAATCAATTTGCTTACTCTAATTTAATTTTTGCTTTAAATTCTTCACTTTCTTGTAAAAAATACTAGGACTGGCTAAACATGGTAGCTCATTATTAGGGGGCGGATTTATAGGCACAAAGATTTTCAAAAAAGGCAGGCAAATAGGCAATAAAAATCACAAAAATAGAAACATAAATAGGCATTATAAAGTAAAAAAGGCAATAAATAGGCACTAAAAAGAAAAAAATAGGCACAGTAATGCAAAAAAAAAGTCACCAAAACACTCAACATTTTTATTATCCACTCTTAAAATCCAGCATACACTTTCCATAAATACTTATTAATTACTATTAGAGTTAATTATCAAATACTTCTCAGACTTTACATGAAGTCATTGGGCAAAACTTCAGTACAAGCTATTTCAGCTGGGCTAAGCTTGACTTCTGGGAGTGATGTAGTTTGTCCTTCTAAGATGTCCGCAATACTTGCCATCACTTCCCACCGAGGGTTTCGCTGCAATACTCTGTTAAATTTGTTGACGATGGCTGTGCCAACTGAGCCAAAAGCCTTATTCAGGTTTTCTTCTATTCCTCGCATTATCTTCACAGCTTTCACAAGAGGCGAATCCCTCGCCTCTAAAACTGTGATTGCTCCAGGAAGATTTCCAAAATTGCTTTTCACGTATGCCAGATCTGCACTGACACGTGAGCAGGAGATGGCAGCATTTGCTTCTGTAATGGTGACAGCTTGTTCCTCGTCAAATGTTTGGACTACCTACAAGCAAAACGGTTGGTATAGCAAAACTCACCTTTCTTTAATATATTGTATTCTACAAGTATAACCATTAAATTAATTATTTTTTTCCAATAATGTGGACGCACAGGTGGAATCAATAAAACTAGTGGTAAACGCTCACTGCAATTTTAATTTGGAAACCCACCTAAAGATAGTGTATTGTATAATACCTTTTGAATGTCACCCAGGTAACCTGCATAGTACAACGCAGCATGAAGCCATGTTCCCCAACGCATTAACACTGGTTGTGGCGGAAAAGGTGTGTTGGGCAGGGCGGCCTTAAATGAGAAGATTCGTGATGGAGCCTTCAAAAACACTTTCTTGGCTGTGGAAATAATAGCGTTAACATTTGTAAAACGTGATCTAATATCTTCTGCAACCCTATGAACAGCATGCGCCAGACAAGTCACGTGAATTAGCTTGGTGTAGAGTACTTTTAAACTCGCAGCCGCTTTCAACATGTAGGCCGCACTGTCTGTCAGCAACTCTAAAAACCTTTCGTCGTTGTTTTCTGATGGCCACAGGACACCTAATATAAACAAATTAACTTATTTTTAATTATAATTTTTACAGGACTAACACTGCGAATCATTAAATTAACACACTATATCTTGTGCAATTACATATATACTTACGCAAAGTATCACGAACAACTTTGGCAATTGTCGAGCTGTTAGTTGCCTCAAGCATCTTTGAAACAACCAAGTGATGTTTCCTAAGACCCGTAGAGTCTAGTTTTCCAACAACATTTTCAACATATCTGCCACAGGGGTCAGTGGTTTCATCAACAGTATCCTAGATGTATGACTCTCCAATATCTTCTCGGATTTTCTCAACTGTCTTAAACGAAATAAAAAGAATGTTTAATGTAAATAGTTTAATCAATACAATTCAGTTAATATTTTTTAATATCAGAAAGAAAAAAACTGCTATTGTAAAAACTTACGGTCAAATAGGTTGTATGCAAGTAGTGTTTCCTCAGAGTTGATTCGTCTGGTATCTTCAGGTTGATATATTTGTTGAGAAAAGCATTGAAATCTGGATTCTCCAGCTTCTTCCTAGGAATATTTGCAGCTACCATCGCAGAGCATAAGTCAGCAGAAAATTGCTCCTGGGTTTTATCTGCATCGTAACTTTAGGAAAAAATGGTCGAGATCCTGTTTTCTTTCCGGAATTCTTCATATGTATTGCAGTATTTTTGTGTTGTTCTAGGTGATACTTCTTCTCGCATTTTACCTAGATATTAAAAATTGAAATTTTCACCCAGTAATATATGTGGATTCTACAAATTAACAAAGCATCACCTAACAAGAGAACTAAGATTGCTTTTTTTTCGATCGTAATCTCATGCTTTGGTAAATATTTCCACTTTGTCGTTGAAATCCTTCAATAAGAAATGAAACCTAGTTTGAACAATAGCAAATAATCGTGATCTACTTTTAAACAGTAGATAATATATTTAATAAAAACCTTGACTTTCAAAATTAATAATTTCATTTCCCCTTTTGAAAAGATAACTTACCTCCTTAGAACATGGCCGACAAAAAATTATTTTGCCATCCGTTGTGAAATTCCTATCACCACCAATCCACTGTTTGAATAACAACAGTGTAATATACACAACCACTGAATGAACTGACACTGTTGTGCGCTAGAAGAAAATCTTTGTTGCCGGACTGACCAGTCTGAACCTATCAGACCACTGGACACGTGGGTTTTTCCTACCTATCACGAGTATCCACGTGGAGTAACCTAAGGAGTGAAGGGGTAGGGGGGGAGGGGCAGCCGCAAGCATTTAGAAAGAAAAAAAGAGGGTGGGAGGAACAAACAATTGCGATCATAAAAACTTAAATTTTTACAAGTAGTGGGGCTACTGTGAAGTTGGCCCTCCCAATGTAAACATATCATTTGTGGGCCTATCAAAACAGAACAAACGAAAATCTTTGCGGAACAATCCAGAACAAAGGATTGCAATCATAAAAACTTGAATTTTTAAAAGTGGAGGAGGGGGGGGCCAGCTTCAGGGATGTACTTCAAACTATTGGTGTACCTGCCTGACCTTGACATTCCAATGGCACAGTACAGTATTTGTTGTGTTCTTCATTTCATCCCCTCTTCTCTCCTCCCCCTCTATCCGCCCAAAATAAAAACTACCATTCCTAAACTTGGCCTGGTGTGAGTATTCTGGTGATCCCACTTGTTTATCTTGTGACCTTTTGTTTAAGAAGAAATTAGTAAACTTAGAGGAAAAACCTCTTTTAAAGATGATTGGTTGGACAGTACAGTGTTTAAAGATTGGCTGTGGTTACAAAAAATGAATTGTGATAAAATCAAAGGCTTTGTGTAAAACTGACTTTGATATAAGTGGGAATATCTTCAATCCAATCTCATGCCAAGGAAAAGAAGCATGTTGACACAGTGAAAGCTGCTAGTGGGAGCAAAAATTTATTTGATTTGGTCCCTACAGCCAAAAATGCAGTGTCATCTGTAGGCCTACATGAAGATATACATTTTAGTGCTAATGGCCATGAAGTAGTTTTGAATTCTGAAACTAGACCTAGTTCTATTCAGAGCTTCCTTGTCAAGGATGAAATTTTTCGTGCTGAAATAGTGTGGGCTATTAATCAAGTAATGACATTCTTCTCCTAGAAGCTTTTCTGCTTGTAGTGATATTTTAAAGTAATGTTTTCTGATAGTGATATTGCCCAGAAATTTCAAATGCATAAAGATAAACTTGGATATGTCATTGTGTATGGACTAGGTCCTTTTTTCAAAAGCAAGCTCGCGAATATGGTTAAGTAATGCTCATTTTATTGTATTTCATTTGATGAGAGTATAAATACGGTGGCTCAGAAGACCCAGATGGATGTTGTTGTTTGCTTCTGGAGTGAAAATGAAATCCATATAAGATATTTAACATTTTGCTTTTTAGGTCATGCAACAGCTCAAGATATATTAATGAACTTTATATCTGCACTAAAAGACAAGGGCTTGGATATTTAAAAAAATGCTTCAAGTTTCCATGGATGAACCAAATGTAAACCTCAAATTTTTAAGTGATCTCAAAAGTTACTTGAAGGAAGATTCTCCACAAGATCCTGAGTAACTGGAATTTGGAACTTGTTCTTTACAGATTGTCCATGGTGCTTACAAAACAGCACATAACTCTAGTTGGACTATTAACCAATTTTTATGCTCTCTATATTATTTATTTAAAGTTTTTCCAACAAGACGTGTAGACTATCAAAGAATAACAGAATCATCTCTTTTCCTGGTGAAGTTTTGTTCTATCAGATGGGTAGAAAACTAAAGGGTATTAGAGAGAGCAATGTCAATGCTGCCGTATTTAAAACGGTATTTTTATTCTAACAAGCATCCTCCAAAATCTGATAATTTTCAAATATTAAGAAATTTTGTTCAGGATGAACTTTTGACATAAAATTTGGGATTAATGCTGTCAGTTTCATTTGAGTTGGAGAAATTTCTCACCGAATATCAGAGCAATCAATCTCTATTGCCATTTATGTTTGCAGATCTTAATAAACTACTTGAGCACTTAATGAGCAGATTTGTAAAATGTGATGTAATGAATTCAACAAATACTTCCAAAAAATTGTTAGCCATTGATTTAAAGAAACAATCCAAAATTAAATCAAGATACTTCAGTTCAGAGGAGATTATCAAAAGTTTCTAGTTGATCTCTGCAACAAACTTTTACATAAGTGTTCTCTCTCCTACAAAATTGCCAATAGTGCTAATTGTCTCTCTCCCACAGTCATGCTCAATCCATATGTTAGGACCTATAGGATAACTTCTGCATTAAGTGTCCTACTAGACAAGAAACAACTCGCAAGCTGATGTTGTAAAACGAGACTACTTGGACTTTGTATCAAAGCAAGAAGTTATTGACTACATTAAACAATTCACTTCAAGTGGTGACCAGCCTGATAAGCTCTTCATGAATATTTTTTCTAGAATAAATGCATCCTAGGAACTAGGCCAGCAATATTTCACTAAAAGAATTCTTGTTCTCTTCCATAGCATTACAGCTTTTGAACGAAGTTTTTCTGTGAATAAAGAATGTCTGGTTGAAAACCTACACGAGGACAGCCTTATTGCTCAACATGTAACTTTATGATGCAGTCACGGCAGCCGGGGGACCTATAAATATGACAATTTCAAAAAAGATGATTAATGCTGTGAGGAATGCATCAGGAATAAGGAAAGAAGCGCTTGAAAAGAATAAAAAGATTGAAGTAGACTTAAGTCAAAAATGAAAAACAGCATCTGAAGAAATAAGAAAATTAGAAGTGAAGAGAAGAACAGTTTTGCAGAAAGCAAAGGAAGAGGAAAAAGTGTTAGAATATGAAATGCAAAAATTGAAACATTTTTGTGGTTGAATGAATTTTAACTTTTGTCTACAGGCTAAAAAAATATTTTGTTTCTGGGTTTTATCATCTTAATATTTATTAATGTTAAGTAACTGCAATTATCTTTATTTTCAAGTAATTTTTATCAATATAATATTTGTTGGTTATTTTTATTGAAGATTCTGGATCTTTAGTACTATATATTTCTTAAACAAATTCACTATCAAAAATATAATTTGTGGAAAGTTTCGACTGTCAAGGGGGGTTGGGGATAGTAGTTAGTGTTTGCGGTAGAGTATACTCCCTGGCTGTAATCATTCTTTGAAGTTTTGCCATCAAGGCTGATAACTTGTACCTCTAAAGTTTTACAAGTGAGGTGAAATGACCTACCAATTTTACCAGGAGAGGTATTTTCCCATACCTTCCAGGGTTCTTTTACATGCCACATAGAACAGATGGTTTTACTTCCCCTTTGGAGGATGTTGAGCTATGATTTTTTCTTGCTCAAGAAAAAACCTTCTGCCTTTGTTGGGTTTGAACCCACAAACATTGGGCCCTGAGGCGAGCATTTTACCCCAAGACCACCAAGGTCGATGGTGGTATAGATCATTCAAAAAATTTAGTGTGTGTGTAGTTTTTTCCTTTAAACATTAGTCGGATCCACCTTTTTTCAAATCTGAAACTTCATTTTGCCATCATATCCCTAATTAAAATTTGAATTTTAGAAAATATTGTAAGCACAAGTGTTTAACTTTCCCAATAACAAGGATTTTTCCTTCACTTCTGATAGTGTTTATATTAAATGTTAAATTAATGATCTGAGGTGTGGTTGTTAGGATTTTTCTTATTATTATTCTGGTTTTAACCACAAGAAACTATTAAACTATTTTAATACCTTTAAAAAGTAACTCAAACTTAGTACCTATTTAAAAAAATATATTATGATTTGAGTCTTGAAAGCATGAATATTCCTTGTGGGTTTTAGGGTCCCATCATTAGAATATACTAGAATATATGCGTCAATACATTTGATTTTTTATGTAAAAATGTTTAACTATGACAGACCTAGGCCTACTCTAACTTTCTATCATTTTATTATTTTGAAATATGGATTGTTTGTCTCTCAGTACCTTTTCTGAGTACTGCCTTTCTTAATATATATACACACACACTAAAAATATACTGGAATTCAAAACTATAATCAGGTAGGCACCCTGAATAACAACACTTCCATGTTGAACCTCACAAGCAGTAAACTTACATTATTTTTGTTTATTCTTCCTCAAATATGTACATTTACTCTTCTAACCTTTAGATGCCATCTTATTTCAGTAACTTATAAGGTTTTCATAATTTCTAATGTCTTAACATACCCATTATTAATGACTATCAAAATTTTGTGTAAATATTTGAAGTATTTAACCTGCACTTTCTTAACTGAATGATTATATAAGCACACGACTTATAAACTATTTTAAATCTAGAACAGACACAACACCTAGCCCCTGGCTATTAATTCATCTCTATGAAAGGGTAAACCCACATTTCACCAATGATAACCTTTTCTACCATGCCAGGAATCAAATCCGAGATCTCTCGCTCAGTAGACCGATATGATCCTGACTGAGCTAAAGTGTCAGACATTATGTTTTTCAAAGGAGTAGGAATGAGGAGGTAGTTTTAGTGGTCATAAACAAGTGATATTACACCGCCGCAAGCCGAGATGAAAACTTTAACATTGTTGTGCAAAGTGAGACTTGGGAACGGTTTGATAGTCAGTACACCTCAAGTATGGTGCTATAAGTTACTAAATACAAGATTACACCTACCTAAACTCGATTGGAATGGGCCAGTTTTGCATTTTATTATGGTCTAGGTAGGTGTCTTGTATTTAGTATCAGCCTAACGCCGTACTTGAGGTGTACTAAGTCTGACTATGAAACTGGCCCAAAGAGTGCTTAAATAGTGCAGCCACTGCTGCAAGTACTGGGTTTCTACTACACTGAAATAAATTAGCCTTAACCATAGACAGAACTGAAGTTTGCAGCTGCTGAGATACAAACAAAGAGAGTGGAGTGTCAGTTACTGTGATGTAGCTGCCTTGAAATGACATAAGTGTGGTTAGAATATAATCAATTCCAGTAACATATATAACATGGTAATATATCCATCCTAAGTGTATCACACTATTTTATTAGTATGAATTTTGGTTATGGAATTTCATAGCTCATTTAGGATTTGATGATAACCACTTTACTGATACAATTATTGGATTTATTTAGGTGACATTTAGTCACTATTATAAAGAAGAGTGAGAAATTTTCTAAAGTTTTGAGCTTAAACACAAATAACTGAAAAGGTGCTAAAAGAGGCTAAAATGTTGCACATTATGTAGGCTAGTACAATTTAAAAATTAGTGTTAAACACATACACTGCTGGATGTTTATTCCAACCAGTAAAAAAGTTTATCAAAAAAAAATTATAAATTCTAGGTCAGAATTCTGTATTTGCGAATCTTTCAACTTTTAATAACATCAGATGAAATTCTTCGGAATATTAAATTAGAATAAATAATGACCAGAGCTGGATTTTGAGGACACGAAATTACTTTTTATTACTTTTTTGTACCTTGCATACAATGCTTATGTGCACCTACACTCTTTAGCCATTTATGCTGTCAATGTTTTGTTGGTTCATGAATACTCAAACATAAGATTTTTACCACAAAGTTATCGGACTGGCAAAATAATGCAATCTTCAAATATTTGTTTTTGTGATGAGAAAATTCACATTTCTGGTGAAGTACTTCAACTAAACTGGAAAGATTTTTGTGGATATTTGTAAATCAATATTCATGTTTAGTGAAATGCAATCATTTATTTGATGTAAGTTTCACATTGCATTGCTAGTCAAAAATGAAGAGTTGCAGGAAATGTTGGACTAGCTGGTGGAGACCATTATAAGAAATGGCATGGAGATTAACATTGAGAAGTCAAAAGTGAGGGTGATTCCAAATAATGAAGAGTCGCTTGAAATCAAAATTGTAAACCAGGAATTGGAAAGCATTGATCATTTCAAGTAGGGGGCCTTCCTGGGAAGGTTGCTAACGAAGGATGCCAACTGCATCAAGAAAATTAAGTCAATAATCACCTTGGTCAAGGGCTTTCAATAATAAGAGGTTACTGCTGACCAGACTGTTGAGTTTGGAACTGATGAAGAAACTGATTAAATGATTCATTTGGAGCATGGTTATGTATAGAAAAGAAGCATGAACTCTCAGGAAGATGGAAATGAAATAGTACTACTTGGAGATCTTTGAAATGTGTGTGACCTACCCCCAGCATTATCCCACAAAAAAAATAATAGACAGAGGTAAGTACAAGAGAGTTATAATTTTATTATCAAAGAAAACATGGTACAACTCAATGGGGGAGTGACACTTAGGAGTAACAGTGATAATCATAAGCCAGAAGGGCTGCAAGGCACAAAGGACACCGCCAGGCCCTGAAGGGCTTTACGACAATAATAACAGGCGGCTGCTTACATTTAGACGCCCCCAAAATGGCGTCCTCAAAGAACAACATAAAGGTCTAACAAATTGGTCTCCAGTTTCATAATAATAAATTTAAAAAATAGCCAATCGACAACATGAGCAGAGAGACAACCCATTCTCATGGTTAGTAACATCCAGTGAGTCAACAGCTCACGACCCTTACCTAAACATTGACATCGACACTATGTTAATATTTGACATTGAATAAAGTTTAAACATACGTAAGAATTCCTAAATGCTTTAATAGCAAACAAGATGTCCTCAGAAATACAAGCCCTGGGTGGCTCGTGGCCCCACGTTAACTGATATATAAAAATAGGCACTACAATGAACTAATCTAACATTAACACCTAACATGGCGTCCATGCAATTATTAATTTTCCCGCCGGCTCGCGGTCCCACATTTGACCAACCTTAGTAGGAAACAAGGTGGCAAATATAAATAATCCCCAGACATTAGAGATACCTAAAATATCTGAGGAGACCAAATAACTATAGAGTAAATATTGCCTTAAGGGCTGACGTAATAGATCGTTACAAAAGACATTAGTCGTAGATGTAAATTGAATTTTGAAAGATTGTAGATTAAAGCCAAAAAGAATTTGGAATATAGCGTCGAGCCTACAACGTAAGGCTATTTACCTTTGAAAGCCCAGAGAGTAATGTGTGTCCTTCCTCTGGGCTCACACCATTATATATAATGTGATAAATATGTTTTCTCAGGCTGCGGAACAAACAAAGGGGGGGGGGAGTATTCGAGAATGATCTCGAGAACCAATGGGCGTAGTTTGTACGTTAAAGTATAGTCCATAGAAGTTTTATCCGCAGTGCGCCAGGGCGGCGCACGCATACTGATGATCACTTGTTTCTTGTCAACTTGGGAGGAGAGGTGGGGGGAGCCCAACCACACGGTCAGCGATGAGGCACGAACCTCGGTTCAGTCGGGCGTGGATATTGTGGTGACGAGCATCCTGGGTGTGTAGTAAAGGAGTCGGAACGAGTCAACTTGGGCTGGCTTGGTGAGTGTTATTATTTCTTCCATGTCAAGTTGTAACAAGGTTACAAATGTCTCCCAAGATGAAGAAGTCCTCAGCTCTGGGTGAACGACGAAGGGGCGCCACCCCCGACTTCCATGGCTGGCTTGAAGATAATGACGCTGGTTTTATCTCTGGCTCTTGTAGGAAGCCGCTTGTAGACACGACTAAGCCCCTTGGTGACCCGTACATGAACTCCATGGCAGACTCTAACAGAATTTCCATTCCCACACATGCAGCTTCCCATATCGTCCACAAGAGTAGGTGATGACAGCGAAGAACAGCTCTGACACCTACCATGGGTAGAGGTAGCGCACGTAGTGATTGGCTTGTAGACCCCGCACAGTAGCTCGCTGTCTCGACGCAGAGAAAGAGGAGGAAGGGGGCGAAACCAGAAGGAAACAGGATGCTACTCTGAGAACACACAATGCACAGGTTTATCATGTACACAATTGAGTCCACGAGTCTCGCACCAAACACGTCCGCCATCGGCACACACGAGTCCTTAGGACATCGCCTATTAACAGAGGTCTCACAAGACCACACACAATTCATCGCCAAGAGGCGACATAGCACTTGCGCCGTTTAGCTAGTCCGGCCACAATCACTTGCCCTCAGGCATGGTCCATATACGGGGCGAGTAGCGCTGATGGTGTCCCAGACGAAACGGCGCATAATAACAGCCCCAAATAGTGAACTTAAGCATATTTATATACATATATATATATTCCTAGAGACAGGCTATACACTAATATTCAAAATAGTAAAGACTTAAAAAAAAGGGAGATGAAGTGAAGATAACGGGGATGAACGAGCGAGATGGAGAAACGAGTACATATGAGCAAAGGTGACGTGACAATAAGCAAAGGGGTGACAGTAAGTTAAAGGGGGCCCCTTACATAAATATCTATACACTTTAGGCAAATATAACAACAAATACAATTATATATTAATTACGTGACTTTGACACATACTCATAAGCAATTAATTATTTTACAAAAGGGGACATCACATCATATTAGTGGAGACCAATTGACACATTACACTACGGCTTTCAAGTGGCTCGCGTGCGCTCTACGCACCAAGGTGGGATCAGCAGCATCTCTTAACATCACCGATACCGGGGTGAGGAACTTGTCTACTGACCAGGGACCACTCCACTTGTAAGCCAATTTTGCCGAAGATCTGTCCGCAGCCGAGCTGAGGGGAAAACACTTGCACACAACTTTGTCCCCAGGCTTAAACGGGACGGGAATGCGTCCTCGGTTGTAAGCTGAAGCTACCTATCTCTGGAGTATTTGGAAAGCTAGCTCACATCTTTTCTCATACGGGCAATCACTAGCGTTGTCCAGGAGCGGGTCAATATCCCAGTTGGTCAACAAGGGGTGGTTCAAATCCCTGTTGAGGAGGATTGAGGAAGGGGTGTCCTTGACTGACTCATGAAACGCAGTATTAAAAGCTATATTTAAAACATCGATGTCCTGATCCCAGCGAGAGTGATCTTTATGATGGAAGATCGTGAGGGTGATATTTAAGTTACGATTAAATCGTTCTACGTGGTTAGGGGGCGGGTTATACGGGCTGGTCGTCACGTGCTTGATCCCCCAAGAGAAACACACATCCCCGAAGGCCCTGGACCTAAAACACGATCCGTTGTCACTAACAACGACCTTCGGGCTTCCTAAGATCGCCCACACACGTCTACATAAGGCATTAACCGTCGTCATCGCCTTTATATTCCTAAGGGGAATGAGAATGCCAAATTTGGAAAAGGCGTCCATAACAACGAGAATAGACGTGTTGCCAAGGGTGGACCGGGTCAACGGTCCTACGTAATCAATAAAAATCTTTTCCCACGGCCTCTTAGCTACATCCGCCGAGTGGAAACCAATTTTAGATTTACGGGCGGACTTTGCTAACTGGCAAGGTTCGCACTTGCGTACCCAGTCCCTAACGTATCTGACGAGGTGGGGCCAGAAGAACTCTTTAGATATTTTGCGTTCGGTCTTATGGCCACCACAATGGCCACCAAGGAGGGAGTCATAAAACTACCTGAGTAACATCGGCCTGAGTTTCTCGGGCACATAGTACCTAAGTTTACCATTAATCCTAACAATGAGCAGGTCTTTATAGATACCATAACTACCTACCTTCTCACCCTTCTTTAACCTAGCAATAACTTCCAAGCAAAATTGATCTTCAGATTGGTGGTCCTTAATAGATACAAACGATTCTGGGATAGTGTGTATGACGCACAATGAGTTTCCTTCCCTATCGTCACCAACGGGCTCCTTATCCTCCGACAAACGGGACAACGCGTCAGCTATAACATTGAGTTTGCCGGCAACATGGTGGGTGGTGAAGCTGTATCTGGACAACTTCCAGACCCACCGACCAATTTCCCGAGTTGCTTAGGGTGGTTCCACATCAAACTCAGTGCCATGTTGTCGGTGAATAAGTCAAATGGGCGAAGCTCAAGGTAATCCGTGAATTTCTCTATATCAAAGATGCAACAGAGACATTCCTTTTCATACGCGCTGTATTTCCTTTCAGCCGGGCTAAGAGTCCTTCTAGAAAATGCTACAGGCCTACTTCCTTCAGGTGTAAATTGGGAGAGGACGGCCCCTATCGCTACCGAAGAAGCGTCTACGTGCAATTGGAAGGGGAGGGAAAAATCGGGCATACGTAAGATGGCAGGAGAAACGTGGCTCCTTTCCTCTTTAATGTGTTCAAAGGGTTAGCAATCTCAGAGAAGTTAGGGATGAATCTCGCATAATAGGCGCACATGCCTAGGAAGCGTAAGACACCCTTTATGTTCTTGGGAGCAGGAAAGTCTAAGATCGGCTTGACCCGCTCGGGGTCGACGAGGAGGTTCCCTTCATAAATAATGTAACCAAGGTATGAGACAGACTTTTTTTGCTCAGGTAACCTTCTTGGGGTTAACGGTCAACCCGGCGTCGCGCAGGCGCCGTAAAACAACTTCAACATGACGCAAGTGGTCCTCAAAGGATTTGCTGTAGACGCAAATATCGTCCCGATTATTGAATACAAAGTCGTATTTCAAATCAGCCAAGATGTGGTCCAATACCCTACTAAGGGCCTGCCCCCCGCAGCTAATACCCCAGCGCACGCGATGGAACTCGTAGACATGCCAGGGGGTGATAAAGGCGGTGTATTTTTTGGAAGATTCAGAGAGAGCGCATTGGAGGAAGCAGGTATTTAAATCAATAAGGCTGTAATATTTGGCTCCACCGAGATGCTGGAAGGCGGATTTGATACTGGACATGGGGTAGGGGTCGAAAACATTTTTTATTAAGTTTTCTATAGTCAACGATAAGTTTATGTCCATGGCCTTTCCTCGGGATGATGAATGCGGGACTAGCATATGTTGACTTAGAAGCGCGGATAACCCCTTTATCCTCTAAGTCTTGAATAAGGTTCCTAAAGATCTCTAACTTAGGCGGCGCACAGGAGTAAGGACCTGATCTGGCGGGTATGTGGTCCAGAGCAACAATGTCGTACGGCAAAACGTCACACTTCCCCCATCGCTCAGTGAACGTCAGGGAACTGGCCTATCAAATGATCAATAGCCCCACGCTCGTCAACAATCGAGAACAAGCCCGGGGAATTGTCCCCGATACAAAATGGAATACGTGCACTTGGCTCAAAGCCAAAAGACATTTCCAAGCGTCCTAAATCTAACTTAACCTGAGCGTGAAACATAAAGTCGTTCCCTTGAATGATGTCAAAGGGTAATTCCGGGACAATGTAAAATGGACGTTTCCACGAAAAGCAACCTATCTTAATAGGAATAATCACCTGAGAGTCTACCACAATACTTTGACCGTTAGCTACAGCGTAGGTATTAGGAGAGACTAATTTGTAGTCACATTTGACTTTACCCTCCAACTTATGCAAAAACTTAATACAAACAAAAGAATGACTGGCTCCAGTATCCTACAAACAATAACATTTCACTCCTCCCACCTGTATCGTGACGACGGGAGAGGGGATACGTGGTTTGAGACAATTCGGCGTGACCGAACCACGGCTATTGGCACGCCTTACAGGTTTCCCATTCTACACTTTCTCTGTATGTGGCCTAACCTCTTACACCGGAAACATCTAATACGCGAGAGGTCACGGGGGGGTCGAACTCCTAGTACCAGCGTTCCTAGTAAATATCTCCCGGAAGAGTATCAGGTGCGATAGCACCCAACGAGAAGGCCATACGGGCGGGCTCGGGAGTCGAACCTGTACGAGCGTGATACGTCGTCGCGGGCGTGTGCGCGGACAGATATTCACTCTCAGAAAGCAAGATATTTTCCATATCTGAGGCAAGAGAAAAGAGATCCTGCACTGTGTGAGGCCTGTTGGCAAACACAAAGTGCCCCCGGGTAATGGGGGAGACACACTCAAGGATAATATCAACTATCTGGTTCTCCGCGAGACCACTATTAAACACTTGAGCTGCTTTGGTTTTTGACAACACGAAGTTCCTCAGAGATTCATGGGGGTATTGGAATCTATGGATAACTTCCCTATCTAATTTTTCCCTTACCCTGCTAGGCAATAGAGCCTCCAAAACAAGGTCGATAAGCGACCTGCAAGATAAACGGTCCCGAATCGCACGGGAAAACAACTGGGTTAAGAATCCCGATGCCTTAGACAAGAACAGGGTCAAGAACTCATCCTCACTAGCCAAATTTAAGCAAGATGCTCTATTAATTTCAACTAAAAATGTGTACAGAGCAGAGTGATCCTGGCCATCACATACGGGGATACGGCTTAAAATATCCAAAAGAACCTTGTTCTGACATTTAGCAAACGTAGAGGACGGGCACGAGGGGACAATCAAAGGAGAGGTAGGGTTTCCACTCTCATCCGCGTCCATACCTGTGTCAGTCTTAGGTGCCCCAGCCCTGCTAANCGCCAACTCCCCTCAAAGAGAGCTGAGTGGCGCAGCCTCTCTCTTGTGACCTACCCCCAGCATTATCCCACAAAAAAAATAATAGACAGAGGTATGTACAAGAGAGTTATAATTTTACTATCAAAGAAAACATGGTACAACTCAATGGGGGAGTGACACTTAGGAGTAACAGTGATAATCATAAGCCAGAAGGGCTGCAAGGCACAAAGGACACCGCCAGGCCCTGAAGGGCCTTACGACAATAATAACAACAGGCGGCTCCTTACATTTAGACGCCCCCAAAATGGCGTCCTCAGAGAACAACATAAAGGTCTAACAAATTGGTCTCCAGTTTCATAATAATAAATAAAAAAATAGCCAATCGACAACATGAGCAGAGAGACAACCCCTTCTCATGGTTCGTATCATCCAGTGAGTCAACAGCTCACGCCCCTTACCTAAACAATGACATCTACACTATGCTAATATTTGACATTGAATAAAGTTTAAGCATACGTAAGAATTCCTAAATACTTTAATAGCAAACAAGATGTCCTCAAAAATACAAGCCCTGGGTGGCCTGCGGCCCCACGTTTAGCTAATATATAAAAATAGGCACTACAATGAACTAACCTAACATTAACACCTAACATGGCGTCCATACAATTATTAATTTTCCCGCCGGCTCGCGGTCCCACATTTGACCAACCTTGGTAGGAAACAAGGCGGCAAATATAAACAATCCCCAGACATTAGTAGATACCTAAAATATCAGAGGAGACCAAATAACTATAAAGTAAACATTGCCTTAAGGGCTGACGTAATAGATCGTTACAAAAGACACTAGTCGGTAGATATAAATTGAATTTTGAAAGATTGTAGATTAAAGCCAAAAAGAATTTGGAATATAGCGTCGAGCCTGCAACGTTAGGCTATTTACCTTTAAAAGCCCAGAGTGTAATGTGTCTCTCTCCTATGGGCTCACGCCATTATAATATATAATGTGATAAATATGTGTTCTCATGCCGCGGAACAGATAAAGGGGGGAGGGAGTATTCGAGAATGATCTCGAGAACCATTGGGCGTAGTTTGTACGTTAAAGTGTAGTCCATAGGAGTTTATCCGCAATGCGCCAGGGCGGCGTGCACAGACTGATGATCACTTGTTTCTTGTCCACCTGGGTAGGAGAGGTGGGGGGAGCCCAACCACACGGTCAGCGATGAGGCACGAACCTCGGTTCAGTCGGGCGTGGATATTGTGGTGACGAGCGTCCTGGGTGTGTAGTAAAGGAGTCGGAACGAGTCAACTTGGGCTGGCTTGGTGAGTGTTATTATTTCTTTCATGTCACGTAACAAGGTTACATGTGATGTTGGAGAAAACTTGAGACAATCTGGTGGACAGACAGGTGATAAATGAACAAGTCATAAGAAGATAACCATTTTGGATGTGATTCTTCAGTACAAAGCAAACTGGATTGGACACACCCTTAGGAGGAAACATCTTCTGTATGATGTTATAGAAGACAAGGTTAAACGAAAGAGGGGCTTAGGAAGGAGGGGAATCAAATATTGAATGACTTGAAGGGAAGAAGATAATTATTGGATCTAAAGGAGGTGGAGACAGAGGATTGGAGGGTGCAATGCTGGTTTAAGTTCACTTACAAAAAAATATACCTGCCATAAAACACAACACATAATAAATAATAATATACCTATTCTAGTTGTAATTTTCAAAGAGCTTGTTTGATTTATTCATGTGTTACCTTTCTTTGTTTTTGTTTGCATTTGTGGATAATTTTTAACATAATGCCATTATAGTGGTAATTTTTTTTACAATAATCAGGTCATCACAATCCAGGCCCTGGTGATTAAACACTTTTTAACATCTATGATAAAGATAGGCAACCTGTGGAAGTTGTCTTTCTAGCACATTGTTATCATGGAAAAGATTGTTATGAGGTTAACACATTCCTCCAAGGTCTTAAAATAGGATAGTGTGGATGGCAGTATATGTGTAAGTTTTAAATACATTACATTAGTAACCCTAGCAGTCCTAGGGGTGAGGGAGAGTGTTCGTCAAGCCCACACATCAATCTTTTATAATTTTAATTCACTAATTTGAATCTGAATTAACTTAATCTTCATGTAGTTTACTTGACTCTCATTTACCCATCCAAGCTAGTTGTATGTTGTATTTGTAAAAAAAAATAGTTTTTTATAAAATTTATAGATAAATCAATTCAAACTCTCACCCTTAGAATAACAGTTTTTTTTGTTGTGTTATTTGTGGCAGTACTTAATAATATGAACAAGTCAACAGATATTTTAAAATATACAGAAGGTAAAAACCACATGGTGTACACAGACACTTGTGAACCAAATAGCGACCCTCATTCTGATTAGTGAGGAGTTTATCATGGCTATGTTCTTTTACCAAAAATTATGCATTTAAATTCTTTGAATTAATTTTTTGAGTAGGTAATATTAATAAAATAAGATAAAAAAAAGTCAAAACAAACAATCATAATTTTGTGTGAATAAATAAATATGTGAAATAAAATGGAGGCTCGAGGAGCCTTAGTAAAACCTGTGACAAAATTTAACATAGGATTGCTTGGGTTAAGTGTCTCACAGCTGCAAATATATGTTGTTTTTTTAATATCCTAAAATTAAAACCAATGAAAGAGTATTGGAGGAGCTTAATAACACACTTTAGCCTTAATCAAGCTGGAATGTGTTGTGTTTCAGGTTTGGGTTTTTCATGTCTACATATGTATCATGTCTCTACAATGTTTGAAAATGATAGACATTTTTCTCATCTTTCCACCCTTGAACGAGAGATGACTTTTCGAACTGAAATGGTAAATATATTTTGATATATATAAATAATTTTAATAAATATATTTTAATAAAAAAATTTAGTAGATAAATACCTATTTTAAAGCTAATATGGTGTCAGATTAAATTCATACTAGAGTATTTGGTGTAGGTTTAGCTCATTGTGGCTTAACTTCTTCAGAAACGAAACTTTTGTCAAGTTTTTTCATTTAAAAATAAATAAATCAACTCATTCTTTTTTTTGTTCCCATAATGATTTTTGAATTTATGTTGAATACAATCACAATTTATGTGATTCATATATTTAATGTAGGGAATATATTGACCTGCTTCATTGGTGTAGGGATTAAAATTATAAAAAAAAAAAATTTAAAAAAAGTTCACATGGGGTTTTCCCATATAGAAGCTGGAAAACCCACATTAAAAAAACATACTGGACTGAAATTTAAACCTTTTCCTTACAATAAAATGGGATGAGATCGATTACAAGCTAAGGGCAGTATTTTGCAGTTTGAATGGCAACCATTTTATTTCGGCAAAATCAAAAATGTTTCTAATAGAAACATAGAGTTTAATTTTCTTCACATAATAATCTTAACAATACTTGAATATTTTTCAAGGTTGTCTCAGAATTTATTACTTTTTTCCTTTGAAAAGTTTCTCATTAAATGCTAATATGTTCTTGACAAATATACAAGAACTGTTAATAACTGTGTAGAAATTTAAACTCTTATGCTTCTACTAAGCCAGTATTTGATTATTATTTTTGTCGAAAACCGTTGTTTGCTTTGAAAATTTCGAAATCACTGACCTTTTCTTGCCTGCAAACTATGATTCCTCAACACAATTTGACCTTGACCTACTTTGGGGTTACTTGGATTCTGTACATAGAGTGTATTGCAATCTGTCAAGGTTTCCTTGGTGACATAATTCGTCGAATTGTCGGCGCCAGCTTAGCGAAGACTTTCGACACATTGAAACATATTTGACTTTACCAGTGACATTATATGACACATCCTTTCACCCTATAAATAGACATAGAAGTGCCGCAACCATGACTGTGAAATTGTGATTGTGCAACACAGGTCATTGATCCTTAATGTGTCCCAACCCTGATTGAGAACCATCTCACATTCCTGCCATTAATTGCACAACACAGATCATTTGACCCTTGGTGTGTTGCATTCCTGCACCTGTGACTGTGAAACACAGATCATTGACCCTTGGTGTGTTGCATTCCTGCACCTGTGATTGTGCAACACAGATCATTGACCCTTGGTGTGTTGCATTCCTGCACCTGTGATTGTGCAATACAGGTCATTGATCCTTAGTGTGCCCCAACCCTGATTGGGAACCATTTCACAATCCTGCCAGTAATTGCACAACACAGATCATTGACCCTTGGTGTATCGCAACATTGATATGTCACAATTCTGATTTTGTCATCTGGTGCCAGTTTGGTGAAGATTAACACTTCATGTTGAAACAGGACTAAACTAGGCCAGGGTTGATGTCACCAAATGATTGGGAAACTAAAGTCATTGACCCTTGGCATGTCACAACCCTTATTGTTTAATTCCATGTCGTACTCCTGCTGGCTACTGTCCAACAAAGGTCATTGACACTTTATGTGTTGCATACCTGATTGTGAAATAAATCATCACAAACCTGCTTGAGAATGTGCAACACAGATCATTGGCCCTAGGTGTGTTTCACTCTTACCTGTGACTGTGTAACACCGATCATTGACTCTTGGTGTGTTGCAATCCTGGCTGTGATTGTGCAATACAGGTCATTGACCCTAGGTGTGTTTCACTCTTACCTGTGACTGTGTAACACCGATCATTGATCCTTTCGGTGTGGTGCACTCCTGCACCTGTGATTGTGCAACACAGATCATTGATCCTTGGTGTGTTGCATTCCTGCACCTGTGATTGTGCAATACAGGTCATTGATCCGGTGACGTCCTTCACCGATCTACTAGTGCCACCTTGGCGGGGGACTTTCGACAGATTGAAACATGTTTGACTTGTCCAGTGACATCTTTGAAGGGTGTTGCAATCTGTGCATGACTTCCTAGGTGAGGTCAACATCCAGCCTTATGGTTAAGAATACTAGTAATGAGCTTACTTTGTCAAAATAAAATTAATTTTTATAAATCTAATGAGTTTTTGAAACACGAAACACTTAAATGTTATTAACAATTTTTTTGAGTAGTAAAATTCTAAGCCATGTATATTATTAACAACGTCAGTGATTAAAACTCTGTTACCATAAGCATTCACCTAAACTATATTAAATGTACCTAGATTTTCCCAACGGGCAAAGGTATCTTCTTACTTCAGCTACTTTATGATTGGGGAGATTTGATTTTCCTTTTAGCTTGTCTTATCAACTGATCTTTCTTCCCTTAATATTGAGCATGTGTTTTTAACCTTGTCTTTCTGTCATGGCCAACATTGTAAAGCTGGTATATTTTTCCCACCTTCACTTGTGTAGAGACATGACACCTAGTAATTTATTCATCCTAGGTATTCTAAACCAATACATAGCAACTCCTTGTTATAGTTTTCTTGAAGCCAGGTATGTTTACATATCTTCGGGGTGTAGTCTTATTTCAAATGCATCATATACCCTTAATTTCTGTATGACTTAGTTTACATAATTTGTTATGCTTGTTCATTTCATATTTTCTTCAGGCCTAGTCCTTAGAACTCTAGATTCAAGACCTATCTAAATCGCATAGAATATCCTCATAATGTTGGTCAATTCATATTTTTTGTGATAATTGCTCTATTACAGTGCTAAACAATTCCTTCGTGATCACTTTACTCTTAGCAATGCCAGTAACTTTAAAGCTATCTTAATTCTAAGCCAGCTCCCGCTAATGTTGGTTTAGAGCACCTGCATAATATGTTCGCATATGATGGCACATATTTTTTGCCGAGTTGATAGATGGAAGTTGTGATAAGGTTTGACCAACTCAAAAAGAATTTTTAGAATTACATTTAAACTGTTAGTGTTTCACAGATTCTTCATTGGTGTGGATGATTGTACTCCAGGGCTCATCAACATTTGTGGGCTCCAATTGACTTACAAACCTATTAAAAGTCCCATGATCTCCCATTTTTTCTCTATTATAATTTTGATTTTTGGCATCCATACCTCTTATTCCTTAAATTCATAATTTCCTCAATATTTATTTCCCCTCCCATCTAGGGAGAAATTATAGAATAAATAATATATGTGTTTTCAAATTAAACTACCTACTTTTCTTATAGACATTATAAAGTTGTATAGTAAATATACAACTATTATGAAATATAAGTAACGCAAAAACCTCAGAATACTGGCTAGTTGCCAAAGGGCCATGTGTGCCCATTTTAAAACCATTTTGGATTATGATTTTTTTATTTTCATTTTAACAGACTCGAGATGATTAAAGACAGAATCAACATCCTGATATTTATCTGCAATTTTGTTAGGAGAGAATTAGTTTGAATTCATTTTGAAAATGGTCCTAGTTTTCCAGAAAATTCTTTTTCTCGGGTTAAACTTCAATTCAAAGAAATGGCAGAAACTGTTAATCTGTTCGACATAATGAAAGAAAGTCCTTATAAATGTTGATAATTTATGAGCATCATCCATGTTTATACTAGTTAATTTTTGAATAGGCAATTTTTCCTTTTGAAAACACGTAAATCATCAATTTGACAGAGATATTTTGCCTGTAGTTGTTTTGGTTATAAGCAAGATTTAAAAAAATTCCTCTTTACTTGAAAAAAAATGTTTATTTGAACTATGCCAACAATAGCATTTGATTCATCCATCTGTAAACTGATAGAAATGAAAAGAATTTTACATTTGCCTTTAATTTATTTTATTAAGTCTCTGGCCATGAGCTTGACTAGATGTGTTACAATGCATAATGACAGTTGTACAAAATCAATAGCAGTTAATGTTTTTTATAAACTTTGAATTCAGCAAATTCCATAGCATTTTCAGCAAAGGCTTTCTTCAAGAACTCACCATTGTTGAAAGTTGTTTCTTCTTAGCCAGCACATGCAAAACTTTGGATGAAGATAGAGTAGCAGAAAAATACTCCATTAAAAGCCTAAATATACTGGGGAAAGGGGTAGGCACATTGTGCTAAAATGTTTAAACAAAGCTAAGATTCCTAAAACAGCTTGGATCCGCTGTCGATATCAGAGTCCAAACCTGCACTTGCATATCTATGTCTTGTATCTCTCTCTCTCTTCATTTGCTTATTAGAAACATGGCCTCTAATACAGATAAAATTAACACTACTACTAATTATGATTGATCAAAGTTATTTTGGTCCCTCAAAAATAATGTGAAATAAATTGATATATTTTAAAGTTTAGAAGAACCAAAGATTAACTTTCAACTATGATATAGTTTTCAAACACATTTAACTGAAAATTTATATGTGATCAACCAGCCATTTGTGATTGACTGGTTGCTGATTACTGTTTTACGGATATGTTGATTTGATTGAACTTGGTATTGATTGGTCTTCCTTGTAACACACTTAATACCCGCATCATTGGTCTCATAGTCCCTCTTGTCCACATGAAGTAATTTGTTTCTAACCTTTCCTACAGCTCAGTGGTTTGCATTCATGAGGGTGTGGCTGTTGATTGCGACAGCATTGGACTCATAGAACTTACCTGTACCCTTGTTTAATGCAGGCCTTTATTTTGTGTCCCATTGGGGAATGTGAAGCCAAATGGCAGCGGACTTGCGGACTGCACTCAAAGAACTCTATTTTTGACCATAACACATAAATATCTTTTTTTAGCTATTTTCTCATGAATATGGGCATTGTTATGAGTTGATTAGGGCCAAAAAGTTAAACTGGTCCAAGGAGTAAATTTGATCATTCTATCTGGGGCTCGATATGTTGACTATGTTTGCTCAACTGCTACCGTGAAATAATGAAATTACTTTCTTGGGGTGACTCAAAAACCAATATTCCACTAACTCTTATCTCTTTGAAGTAGTTGTATATATAAACCTACACACATTATTTGGTCCATATGTGTAATAAAATATGAACACTTTTTTTTATCATCAACCATTGCTTTTTATAGATACAATTCCAATAATTTTAAAAATGGATTTTCAATATTTCAAGATCTCTAATATTTCTAAAATTGTTTTGATTTAACTGATTAAAATTTCATTTTTTTTTATTTTTAAAGCTTGTAAGCCAAGTTTTATTAACGAAAAGTGTATCCTGTTAATGTTATTAGATCATTTTTGTATCTGCACAAGTGACAAAGCAGTATAAAGTGTTTGACCAACAGTTCCCAAACGAGGTGCTACAGAACACTAGTGTTCCATGGACACCACCCCTGTGTGCTTGGGAGGTTTTTTTGTCATCTTCTCTTAGTTTATAGAACAAAAGAATTTATGAATAAAATAGCATAAAGCCCACAAACTCTGTTAAAATTTAATAACAACAATACTAATAACAATAACACCAACAATAACAATGACAACGACGTCGTACCCTCTGCACTGTTAGTGTATAGGTCCCACTTTCCTTAACTAGAATGCATGGTTTTACAATGCAGATTACTGTTCACGTGCTAGTGGTTGGCTTATAAATGCTCGCCCACTAGGTACTCGGCGCATTATAAGGTGACTCGTCAACAGTGCTTTGTGATAAATAGTATGAAGTATGACGTTGGTATGGTTTAGTTATTATTTTTTTTCATCACAAATATTTACTTAACAGTGCTCTCCAAGTTTAAAAGTGGATAAGTTTGTCCTTAGAAAAAGAAAATTTGGAGGGTATTGTATCAGGGAGAAGCATACCATGATACAATATGGCATGAAGGTAACTGTGAATGCAAAGAAGATCAAGTTTCAAGTAGCCACATGGCGATAAAATTGGGGGCAAAAATAAAACCTATGCAAAGTTGTCTTTATTAGGACAGCTGCATTAGCAATTTGATTTACTTGGTGTGGAAGTTAGCTTAGTCCTATTCCAGAATGTTTTGTTTGTGCAGAAAAATGGTCAGATAAAATAATGGTTCCTACTCAACTAAAGAGACATTTTGTTAAAAAAATGTACCTCACTGATAAACCTATCAACTATTTTGAAATACTTTTAAGTGAAGGAAAACACTTAGTTTTCCAAAACCGGGAAAATTTCTGATAATGTTTAGGAAACATTCTCTCTGGTAGCTAAACTTATGAAACCTTACACCATTGCCAAGAAACTCATCCTTCCAGCTTGCAGTGAAATTGTTATGACACTGTTTGGAGCAGAGGCTGAACAAGAATTATTTAAAAATATTCCTCTCTCAAACAATACAATTACCAAAATCATGATATGATAATGTCTGTTGATACTGAAAATAGTGTCTGTAAAGCTGTAACAGAGTGTGGTATGTATGCTATTCAGATAGATGAATCTCTCTCTCTAAATTTTTAAATATTATCTCATCTCCTTCATACAACGCTACTCATAATTAAGAATGGCCTTGTTGATGGGTAGGTGATTTGATGATATAGTTTTTCATATTTAACATTGTCCTAGTTTAATAATTTCTTCATGTTGATAATATTTTATATACAGTAGGACCCCACTTTACAGCATTCTTCATAACATTTTGCTAATAGAGCGATTTTCAAATGTACACATGTTTGGCGCTTGTCTTGCTCTTTCGTCGTTTTTCAGCATGATTCACACAGTGAGTGGCTTTGGCCGCCATTTTATGTCGGTAATTCAGTCTGTTTGCAGTAGCGATGGGCACTATCGAATGATTTTATCCATCGATTATTGAATGAAAAAAACTCTCAAATGATTGTGTGATAGTTTTGATTCGATTGTTTTTATTTGATTGTTCCCAATGTTTTCATTCCATGGCACACGTTATATATGATAGTGTAGCATGTTATTAGTATTTTATATGCACTTGAAATCCGACACCCTAGCTCGGTCAGTAGCATGTCTGCCTACCAAGCTAAAGGTCCTTGGTTTCTTTCGCAGCATGGCTGGAAAAAATTATCATTGGTTAAATGTGGGCTTCCCCTTTCACAATGATGAATTAATGGCCGAGGGCTCGGTGTTGTGCCTGTTATCGATTTAAGGTAGTTTATAAGTCACATGCTGATAAAATCTGTCGTTTCATAAAATACCTCGAAAAGTTTAAAAAGGCCATGTTACACTTTACAGCTGAGCTATGAGTGGAGCCCTACTCCCTTCCCCCCTCCCTCTCTCTCTCTCTCTCTCTCTATATATATATATATATATATATATATATATATATATATTTAGTGGTGAAATAAGGGTGTCATGAAATATAGTGTAATTATTTAGTGTGCTGCGAAGAAAAAATGTTTGGAGACCATTGTGTTAAAATACACTTGATTAAGAGGTTTGGGTTCACTAGAAGGTTTTTCACATGTAATGCGGTTGCATTTATTCTAAGCTAGTCCTCTCATTCCTACATTTTAGATTCTTTTAAATATAACCCTTGTGTAAAACTTATACATTAAAAAAAACACCTCATTTTTGTGTTTTCTCCAGGGTTTGTACTACTCATACTACAAGACTTTAATAGAAGCACCAACCATTTATGAAGGTTTGTACAACCTAACCCATGACAACTTTACTGAGTATCCTCTCACAATCAACACCTTGCAGCGTTTCAACCTTTATCCAGAGGTAGGCAGATGGCCTATTTTAATAGGTTTTTTTAATGAACATTTCAGGTGTTCTTATTTTAATTGAATTATAGTTTTAAAAATGAATATTGCAAATAAAACAATCTATAAGGCACTCCTAAAGATCTTTGAAAGTGGAGGGTAGAGGGGCTCGATTTAAAATAAGTGTTGAAGGAAATTTTAACACTGAATGTCTCTAAAACTACTTGAATGGAACAATCTTTGTATTTTAATATCACTATCTCATAATTTTTCCATTATGTTAATGAAAGATTGTTTATTTAAATATATATAGAAAATTATGCCTTTACATGAGAATTGACCTTATGAACCTTGGCTTAGTGTTCCAATTAATTTCAATTTGTGAATAAAACACAACTGTATAGAGTTAAAACATGAACACTTTGCAACAACAACAAAAGTTGACCCCGAGTCACAGTGACTATTTTTCTGATAGGTATCAAGTAGTTGATAATTTCACACATCTATCACATACTGTTTAATAAAATAGGAATGAACCTATAATATCCCAGTCTTATAGCATTGGTGCGTTAAGATTCTGATCTGATTCCCATGTCGTGGTGACCTGGCGGTCTAGGGGTAAGGTGTCAGACTTCTGTGCTGGCGGCCGGGGTTCTATCCTCGGTCCCGGCACAGATTTATCTGATTACCAAACCCTTCCTTCACCTCTGACAAGACATCTTGTGAATGTGAGGAATGCCAGGCCTCCACCGTGGTTCGGATTCCACGTTAAACTGTAGGTCCACCATTTCATCTCACAATCACCCTACCATTACACATTAGCGTAAGTGCGTGTAACCCGAATGGGTATTAAGACACGGTGCTGATAATAATAATAATAATAATTCCCATGTCCACATGAATTTTTCAAATAATATATATTTCAATGGATATTTGTGAATGACAGCTATAAATATCACTGTATTTTTCAAATAATCGAAATAAAATATAAACTTCAAAAGCAATAGTTCAGTAACCTACTAGGATGGAAGACAATTAATTTTTCAAGAAGAAAGACTGTCTCATTGAAAGTAAGGTAGTTGACAATGTCAATCCTAGCACTTAGTTTAAATTATTTGAAAAATGACACCTGAACACAGAAATCGAACCCATATCCAGGTGTCATTTTTAGACTAATTTAATTTGATTTAATTGTGGTCACCTTCATACAGACTGTTTTGTAGTTACATTTACAACTATTATATTGATATTCAATCCTATTACTAACACATCTTCTTAATCAAAATGTTCACAATTTCACATATGTACTGTACCATTAAATAACCAATAGTACTTATGATAAACATTTAATTTGGTTGGTAAGCCACCTTATATTTTATTATTTATACTCCATTCACGGTAGGAATTACTCTCTGAAAGGTTTTTTATTCCTACCAATATCCTACTATATAATAGATGTATGAGCGATCTGTCTCTTTAATGTAGTTAAGACTAACAAAAAAAGTAATTTGATTTCAAAGGACCAGTTTTAGGTATACTAAAACAGAGACGGGAGTTGAATGTTGATTTAGAAAAAAAGGTGTATTATGTAGAGCCTACCTTTGAGGGGTGTCGTTTACTGGAGATCCGAGAATACCTGGGAGTGATGGTCTTGATCTTCTTGATCCGAGGATGGTCTTCTTAAGAATATTAGTTTGCGAGAGGAGCTCCCCTAAACACTCGTGTTTAATGAGTACATATTATATTAAATAAAAACACACACAAAGAACATTATTAACTTATTATCTATGAATAGTCGCGCACTAAAATCACTTTCCACGGGGTTTTTTACGAGTTCATATTCAAACAAAACGAGCCAGAGAGTTTCACAGATTTGTGATAGAGATTGGAATCCAATGACCACTGTTTGAGGCGGAATACACAACAGGTGTAAGAGGGTTTACTTGGGAGTAGAAGGAGGGTAGAGGGGTGGCTAATTCCAAGAAATCTGCAGTTGAGTGAGGGGAATAGGGGTGGAAATAACCAAGTGAGACTAGCGAATAATGAAATATGCAACAATATATTTCTGGTAGGGAAAAAGGGCCTTTCAGAAAACAACTCCTATGCTAAACATACTTTAGTTTTCCTTGTCTTACATTTAACCATTTGGACCCTAGTTACAATATGTTAGCATATAACTCAAATGGGTAGACATGGTGCTAAAATAAAACAATATGTTGAGCTTGGAAGCACTTTCTTAGTAATTTATAACTTTTATTTGATAGTAGTCATATTAATGTTTTAGCACAGATTATTAAAAACAATCCATTGAATAAATTAAAAACATCAGACTTCTCTGTACATAATATAAAAAACAATATAAACATTTGTGTGAATATAGACAAATGGTACCTCGGCAGGGATTTGAACCCTGATTGTCTTGCTTTATGTGCCGACCACTCTACCAACTCAGAGTTATCAGAGATCATCTCTGTGTTAGTTGTGCCATTCATCTATATAAACCTTCAAGCATACTGATGTATTTAAGTACAAAATTACTCCATCAGAATGCAATCTGAAAATATGTGTTTGTTTAAATATAGACATTGTTTGATAAGCACATTTGAAAAATAATTTAAAACAAAATGATTCACTTATGACTATTTCCAACTGGTCAAAATATTTGGTATAATGTTTATAAATAGACCTAATCATTTAAAATAGTCTAGTTGAGGGTGGCAGGTATCCTTTATGTTGTTATTTTGCTGTTGAATGAGATAACTTGAATATTAATAATTGCACACTATGTGTGTGGGTTTTCTGGTAGTAATTATTTGTATACATATACATAACTTTATAAGTGTATAAAATATTTCTATTCATATTAATTGCTTTGCAATGTTGATATTCTTACCAAGGTATTGCTCTAGATACTTTATGGGGAATGTTTATTAAAAAAAATCACTTGATAATATGTTCTATGTTAGGTTTTAAATGAATGGATTCTATATAATACCTATAGTCCATTTATTAAATAAGTAAAGTAATAAGTATAAAAGAAATGACTTTTATCACATACAATTTGACAGTTCAAGTTGATAACTAAGGTATTCCCTTATAGGTTTTTGCAGCATTCCTCTACCATGCGTATTTAAAAACTATGAATTATTTAGGAAGGCCTACAAAGCAATGTTGGCAAGTAGAAAGGGGCCACGGACTTTCACCGGTTACCAGTTGTGAAGGGCCTGGTGACCCAATTTATTTTTATCTTGAGTTTGTGTGGATTTTTGCTGGACTCACTGTAATGCTCATATTTATTTATGGAACTTTCCTAAGGTATGTAAAATGTAATATAATATGTAAATGAGTTTTTTTGAAGGGGCTTAGCTCCTTTTTTTTCACATTCAATACATTTCTATTGATATTATAGAGTTTTTTTTTATCAAATGTGTACTAGTTTCTCAAGCTTTGACTTATTGCTTTCTACAAGGTGCGTCCACAAAGTAATGTCTGATAAATTAATATTTTTTAAACTTTTAGTAAAGTATAAAGGGTTAAAAATACATGCATACCTCCTTTATTTTTCCACATAGTCCCCATTCACTTTGATACATTTTTTATATCTTGGCACCAACTTCTTGTGATTTGAGCCGGTGATTCACACCATTCTTCAGTTCATCATCTTCTGCAAAATGCTGAGAGGGCAGCTACTGCTTCATGTTCAAAAACAAGTGCTAGTCACTTAGAGCGAGGTCTGGGCTGTAGGGTGGGTGGTCCAGCAGCTCCTATCCAAACTGATGGGTCATCTGAACAGTTTGGGCTGCAGTGCGGGCTCGAGCATTGTCGTGCAAATGAAGAATCTGATGTCATCATGACATGTCATCTCCTTCCTTTTCAAAATGCTGCAAAAACATTTGAGCTGACTCTACACGTTTTTGCTTATGTGCTTCAGTCAGCATTTTGGGAATTCATCTGGCACACAGTTTTTTGTAGCCTAGTTTTTCTATCATAATTTCGTGAATGAGTGACCATGAAAGTGAAAGAAAGTTCCATAAGTGTGAAACGACGGTTCTCATGAATTTTCGTGTCCACACGTTCCACTAAATTGTCAGTCACCACACTTGGTCGGCCACTGTGCTCCTCATCATGAACGTTGGTGTGACCTTCCTTAAACAGACGAACCCATTGTCTCACCTTACTTTCACTCATAATATCAAGCCTGTAAACCTTACATATCCGGTGATAAATTTCTCCAGCGTTAAGGTTTTCCGCTAACAAAAATCATATGACACTACGAACCTCACAACTGGTGGGATTATTTATGACAGCACTAATTTTAAATCACTCTCATAGAATATCAGATAAGGATAAAACTAAAATAAAGGTATCAATAGAAAGCTGATGAGTCAATCTATGCTACTGCACATGCATGACCCCGCCTACTAGTCTAATTTGGCGGTCATATCCTAACGGAGCTTACTTCGTGGACACACCTTGAAGATAGAAGCAAAAACACATTAACGCCATTGCTTTCAAGACCAAAAATATTAGTATATTCTATGTTTATTATAGTTAACTAGGTCCTTCAATAAAGTGACTGACTATTAATCAGTTGTTGGACTGTTTAGATTAGGAGATATTAGTGAATCACTCTTTTCATTAATTGAATCTATAATCTCTAAAGTAAAATAGTTTTTTGAAAACATGACAAGACAAAAATAACATCTTTTGCAAGCTCTAAAATTTTTTCAAATTATATATATATAGTTTTATGCCAAAATAATATTCAACTTTCACTTTAATCAGGTGATCTGGTGGTCTAGGGGTAAGGTGACGGACTTCTGTGCTGGGGTCCGGGGTTCAATCCTCGGTCCCGACACAGATTTAAATGATTGCCAAACCCTTCCTTCACCTCTGACAAGACGTGTATTAATCACAACTTGTGAATGTGGGGAATGCCAAACCTCCTCCGTGGTTCGGATTCCACGTTAAACTGTAGGTCCTCCATTTCATCTCACAATTACCCTACACATTAGTGTAAGTGCTTATTACCTGAATGGGTAGTAAGACGTGGTGTTAATAATAATAATAGTAATCACTTTAATTGTTGCTCTCAGACAAATTGTTGTTCATCTTTATAATTCCTCTCACTGGTAAATGTTTTGTTTTAATTTTTATTAATGAATAATTTATCAAAATAAAAATATTGTTTGATATAAAAGAAGGACTTGATTACGATTAAAATTTAAGAGATTATCTGGGTAGTGCTAAATTAAATATTATCGAGCTATCATCATCAACTGTTTCAACATGGGGCCGGGTCAGTTTAGTAAAATGCCTCAATTTTCTTCTATTCTTCCGGCTTTAATTGCGTCCATTCTTTTCGTCTCACTTGCCTGTTAACTGCTCTTCCCATCTCTTTCTTGGCCTCCCTCGCAGTCTTTTCTCTACATATTTAATTTCCATAATTTTTTTTTTGGCAACTTCTCCTTCCAAATCATCTTGGTAGTGCTAGAGTAATTACTGTTGAGATTCACACACAAACAAAATCACAATTAACCATATGCTTTTGAGAGACATGAAGAAACTAGGGTATATAAGTTAAATTCCACTAGGTTGTATCATTGACAAGGTTCACAAAACCTATGCTAGTTTTTATTAATTTTTATATATAAATGGACTTTTTCTACATAGTGGTATTTGTTTATGAGAATAATATATGTGCTTAAAATTGATTAAATAAGCTTGCTTATTAGATTATTCAGTCCTCATCTCTCATCATTTGCAGATTTTTGTTGTTGGAGGGACTAAGTAGCCTTGTAGTGCAACACAAGCTCAAACTATGGTTTTCAGGATGTAAGATAGTATTTTTTTTTCTCTATTTTTATCTTTGGATAATGTTGGTGTCCATTCAATCTTCGTAATGTTTTTATTCTGAAAGCAATGTAATAATCTTGGAAATGAATACAATATATTTGGTAGAAGAGTTTTTTCAGAGTTGCATTTATTGTGGCTTTTTATAGAATTTCATATTTTAATTTTGCTATTAGAGAATTTATTTGTAGCTCTATTAACTGATGCAGGCTTTGAAGGGAAATAAACTGAACACTAGTTTGTGTTAAAGTCGAATTATTAGGTCTAGAAGTTTGGCTTTAACAAATATACTACAATACATCTTGTGAATGTGAAGAATGCCAGGCCTCCACCGTGGTTCGGATTCCACGTTAAACTGTAGGTCCTTCATTTCATCTCACAGTCACCCTACCATTACACATTAGCGTAAGTGCGTATAACCCGAACGGGTAGTAAGACGCGGTGCTAATAATAATAATAATAATAATAACAAATATACTACACATTGGTTTACCATTTCAGAGTACTTTTGGAGGCTTCATTAAGTCTTTTTTTGTAACCTTTTTTAAAAAGTTTACTGAAATTTGTGGAGTCGAGAATTAGGTGTGATAACTAGAGTGATGATGCTCCTTGTTCTCTTGCGTAGCTTACTGCTGTTTTGATATAGACTTTATTAACGAGTTGGTAGTGTGTCTATCTCCTGAGCTAAGGGTCCCCAGGTCCAATTCCGTACCTGGCAAAAAAAAAAAATATTATCGCTGAAATGTTGGCCTTTTCTTTCACAGAAATGAAGCAAAGACTGGGTGTTGTGTCTATTATAGATTTAAGATAGTCTATAAGTCCTGTGCTGATATAATCAGTCAGTTCAGTAAATGCATGTTAAATAATTCAAATAAATAAATTTATTGATAAATCCAAGTTGTAGTTTTGTTTGTTGACTGAAAGTTCATCATTCTCAATTTTGATTTTGTTTTTGATTCGGCTTGTGAATGTGGGGAATGCCAGGCCTCCACCGTGGTTTGGATTCCACGTTAAACTGTAGGTCCTCCATTTCATCTCACAATCACCCTACCATTACACATTAGCGTAAGTGCGTATAACCCGAACGGGTAGTAAGACGCGGTGCTAATAATAATAATAATAATAATAATAATAATAATAATAATTTTTGATTAGGTGAATCTTCGTATTCATCAGGGGTCAGTTGTCGTAATGAAAGTACTATTTATACTGGTGAGTCTATTTCCGGTTTTTCAAATGCCTTGGTGGATTGTGAAATTCACATAGAGTAAAGTAATGTTGAGGATGACTTATTCCAGGAAGTAATTCCGTTGTTTTATAGTGTTGGTCCATGTCATAAAGATGTTTGTAAATGATTTGAATCAACAAAGGAGCTGTAGTTTTTTTTTCCTTTTTTAGGAACATTTGCTTGAATCTGCCCATATACAGGTTAAAATCAAAGAATGCCAAGTGTGATTTCATGAATGTCTGTACCTTATATTTCTTCTTATGCTATAATGTTACATGCTTGTTAAATATTTTACACTACCATTGTAATCCTAAAAAAAAAAAAAAAATGAAAAGGGGAAGGTTTAATTTCAACTGTGTTTATTTATTGCTTATTTTGTACAAAATTTAGAAAATTATAATATTTAGCACCGCGTCTTACTACCCGTTCGGGTTATACGCTTTAAGTACTAATTATTCTAATGGATTAGGAATTGGTAAGGTTGAATTAGAGGAGGTGAACCCGCATTTGCGTGGAGGGAGAGTGGAAAACAATTTAGGAAAAACCACCCCCAGTTCACCCGACCGAGATTCGAACCTCGATCTCCCCGTCCTCAGCAGTTGAGCTTAACACGGCAAGCGCGTTAGCCAACTATGCCACCGAGGCGGGTCTTAGAAAATTAACATCACAAAACTAACAACAAAGCTATTGTCCTCTATAATTATGGATAGATTATATCTGGTATTTACTCTCCTTCAATCTAATGAGCTAAAAAACATTACTATCAAACAATTAACATTTTTTTATATTATGCCATTGTGTTTGTCATATTTTCTCAAAAAACACATTTTTTTTTCAGATATTAAATTTATGACTATAATATTAGTTGTAGTATAATACTCTTACACATAACACTTTATTTAAAAGCCCATGTTACCTGCTGTGGTTGCTGCGTGGTCTAAGGCGCAACTTTATCAGTAGACTACACTGTCGATGATGGGAAGATCAAGGTTTGAATCTTGGTCAGGTGTACTGAGAGTGGTTTTTCCAAAATTGGTTTTTCACTCTCCCTCCACACAAATCTGGGGTACACTTCTAAAAATATAACCTTTTTCGTCCTTAAAACCATTAACATAATTTGTACATAAACGGATAATATGAATGGATAGTAATATGCGGTGCTAAAACATATATCATGCTTAACATATTTAATTCCATCATCCAATGCCTCACAGACTCCCTAAAATCCCTTCATGCACCCCACTTTGAGTACCACTGGACTTATACTGAAAAATTATGTATTATCTTCTTAAATATATTATTTAGTATTATTATATTATAGTAAATTTTGTTTTGTATATTTCTCTCAGTGATTCTGTTGCTGGAGGATTTCTATCGGTTATGTGTTTCTTCTACAATCATAATGAGGTAAGAAAATCATAAAATATTAATATTATTCAAAATAGTCAAGATGCAATTGTGTGTGTGTGTGTATATATATATATATATGTGTGTGTGTGTGTGTGTATTTCCAAAGTATTTGAATATGTGAGTTGAAAAAAGTGAGCCAGAATTAATGTTTTGCACTGATACAGAAAAATATGATTTTTTTTCTTTCTTCTATTAACAATTTGCAACTCTTAACAAATTTTGAGATTACACTTACACAAAACAACATGTAATTGACATGCATTACACCAGTCATGCCAGACTTGCAGCCCAATTCATGATTCTGTGCAGCCCAAAGACCTTTTGCTAAACCAACATACAATATGACCCAATTCATATTTTTATAAACCTTGTAAGAATACATTTGAGATAGTTACAATTGTAAGTTGATCATTATTTGGTGAAATATAGCAAGTAAGGTTGGTGTACCAAATTTTACTTATTTCTATCGATTCCCAAAAAAAAAATGGTTAAATTTGCATTCCGAATATGGGCTCATGAGAAGGAACAAACAACCTAGTGATCACACTTACTGATATATATTTGTCACGTGTTTTGAACGTAACTTCATTCACACACTTGATGCAAATACAAAGTTTCAAATAACTATAATATATCTTTAAGGAAAACCTCTTTTCGTCTTATGAGGTAATTGTTTTATGTTTGGAAGAAGGTACAGGAAAGGTGGTTAGGATGCAGCAATGTAAAGTGTGAACTGTTTTTCTTTTCATTGTATAAGCCATATTGTGTTTGTCCCCCTTTTATATGTTTCTATCCACCTTTCCTGGACCTTCTTCCAAATATAATATAATACATCTTTGATACCAGTTTTTCTACTCCCTAGGATCTGCCTCCGTATTTGAGTGCATGTGTTGCACCCTCAGTTTCTAAATATTTATTTTGTTATAATATACAACATGAGTTAAGCTTTTAAAGAAGTTTAATGCATGCATCTTAACAATGTCAAATATCCACTATTTGCTATTGTGGTTTACCCATTAATGTAGTATTAGAGGAATGGTCTTCATATATTGCATGTAAAATAAATTTCATGCCAAGTCATAAAAGAATTGTCTTTAAATTAAGCTCACAGGTACTCCTCATTACATTCACTTAAAAAAAAATTGAGATTTCATTTTAATGTTTTCAATTAATTTTGACCATTTACAACCACGCAAATTGCTTACTGACCATTCGAGAGAGGCGATGGACAGGAATAAGAATATGGAGTGGAAGGGTGGTGGAGGATTAATGAATATAAGGCTAGAAGGGAAAGTCGGACCCAGTTGTTCAACCTCTTCTGCATGTCTACTACTGGCACTTTTTATGGAGTGTGTCAAAAATAGTCCATCAAGATTTGGCTTGTTACTATAAACTTTTACAAGTGAAGTCAAAGGCTATGAAGCAACTAAATATGGATATGATATTTATTATAGAAGTCACATCCGGCTAAGCCACCAAATATCTCTAGTGATATTATACAATCAACTTTAAATACCACGAAAAAAAAATATTGCTGGGATTTTATTCTTTATCATTGCAATCAACTGACCCTTCACCATCTTCAAAGATATGTGATGATCCTTTAATGATCAAGTTTACTTGTACAACTTAACGACTCATCCATCTGATCACCCATCCATTCAGCAAGTCATCTATCATGGGGTCGGTAAGTGATCATTTGTATTATTTCTTTCCAACTAACAAAAACTGTTTACTTAAGATATCGGAAATTCTTTCATTGATTCTTACTGGGAAATAATATTTTGTTGATGCAATTCGTTTCACTGAATTTTTGTTAATACAATCATAGAAAGTGAGGAGTACCTGAAGCAAAACTGACTACAAAGCACATGAAAAGGAACACACAATCTTAAAATATATCACAAAACCCAATTGAATAAAGTAATTAAACTTTTACCTAATAATATAGGACTGGTAGTTCTTCCAGAAAAAACACAAAATGCCAAACTATATATCAATTAGAGATGGAGAATAAACTGTCTTGGGCTTTGCTATCACTAAATAATTATGCTTGTGTATGTATATATATATACATACACACAGAAGCATAACCCCGTGTATGTGTGTATATATATATATATACACCTATTAGCATTAGCATTAGCATTAGCATTAGCATTAGCATTAGCATTAGCATTGAAGTTCTTAGGCATGACATAATACATGTGTGTGCATGCTTTTTAAACAATTTAACTAAACCTAATAGTAATGTAACAATTCATTTTAAAAATAGTGAGTGTTACACACTAGATATTTTCTTTGTGTATTAAATTTTTCATAACATTAATATACATTTATCCATAATTTTGCTTTTTCTCATAAATTATTTGAATAAATAACTATTAATTGAACCAACACTCTCTTTATCATCATATATTAGGAATACACAGTGATTTTTTGACCATTGAAATAACCTTTAATAAAGATATTCAACTTATTAATGCACTTAGGTGCCCTCGCCAATTAAAACATATTTTAAAGTTTATAATGAAAAATAATACCTATTTATCTGTTAGTTAAATGTAAATAAAAATAATATCTCTCTTAAAGCCTCCAAATAATAAAGTAACCTAAATCAACTTATAGCAACTAGCCTCTTGAAATTCAAGGGAATTTGGGTTCCTCAATGTTAAATGTTCTGTCCTACATCTCTTTTAATCTCCTTTAGAAAAAGGTTTGAACTTTTACCATCCCACCCCCAAAATTGTAATGTGTTTATTTATGTTGAAAACTGTTTTTTTTTTTAAATAAGTTTTTACTAATCCTGAATAATTCACTTTACAAAAGAAAAACCCAGGCGCACACTACCAACTTCATAAGTTTACTATAGGTTGTTAGTTCTCACCCTCGCCTATCCTGACACATATGACTGGGCATAGTTTCAGGTATTGGTCTTCATATGGGTTTCCCGTCCACCAACATAGAAGCACCCTGTTCAGATACAATTTACTTTGCATTTTACTATACCAACATTATACGAGGCTCATCCACTAAATAAGGTCCAATAATATATTACCGCCAAATAAATGTAGGCAGGGTCACTCACACTAAGTGTGAGAGTGTGGATCATCAGCTTTTTGTTGACCACTTTATTCCACTACATTTTCGTTTAGTTTTCTGTGAGAGGGATTTAAAATGAGTGCTGTCATAAATAGTCCAGCCAGCTGTAAGGTTCGTAGTGTCATAAGGTTTTTGTTTGCGGAAAACCTTAGCGCTGCATAAATTAACCGTGGATTTGTAAGGTTAACGAGCCTGATGTGATGGGTTACAGTAAAGTAAGATAGTGGGTCCATCTATTTAAAGAAGGTCGCACCAATGTTCATGATGAAGAGCATAGTGGCGGGCCAAGTGTGTTGACTGTCGGTTTGGTGGAATGTGTGAACACAAAAAATTTTGAGAATCGGTTTTTCCTAACTACGTAACTTTCTTTTGAATTTCCAGAGGTTTCACGATCATTAATTCATAAAATTGTGATAGAAAAGCCTGGCTACAAAAACATTCTGTCCCATTTGGGTCCCCAAAATGCTGACTGACGCACACAAACAAAAGCACATGGAGTCAGCTCTAATATTTTGCAGTGTTTTGAAAATGTAGCCATTGAACTTTTTTCCCATATTGTGACTGGTGATGAGACTTGGATCTTTTATATTACTGTTAAGTCTAAGCGACAATTGATGCAGCTTCACCATTCAACATCCTCTAAGGCAAAAAGTTCAAACATGAACGCGCAATCAAAAATATCATGGCCCTTGATTTTTTGGGGGGCAAAAGGATTTCTTGCTTGTCAAGTTTCTAGGATGAGGAAAAAGCATAAATGTTGCAGGATATTGTGAAATCTTAAAAAGGTTCAGTTATGTAATGCGGAACAGACGACGTGATATGTTGACATCAGACATTATTCTTTATCACAACAATGCTTGAGTCCACACTACAACTCAAACTGTTCAACATATTCATAAGTGTTGGTGGGAACTGCTCGACCACCAAGCCCAGACCTTGGGTCAAGCAACTATCACTTGTTTCTGCACATGAAACAGTCGCTGCTTTCTCAGCGTTTTGTAGAAGACAAACTGAAAATTAGTGTGAATCAATTGCTCAAATCACTGGCAGCACACTTTTTTGGATGAGCTATAAAGAACTTGGTTCCAAGAAGTCAAAAATTTCCTGAAGTCATTGGGGATTACATGGGAAAATATATGTATGTATGTATGTATGAATGAATTTTTAGTTTGTATCAACTTTTCTATCCCTACCAGTTCTTGTTTTACTTCATCAGACCTTAATTTGTGGACGGGCCTCATACCATAAATGGTTTGTCTTAAATGCTCCTCTGAAGTCACAGAGGGGAGACATGTTCTATAATTCTCGAATTTCCACACCACTGCACCAACTCATAGTCAATCATCAGTAGAAATTAATTTCATACGTTCTTCCTAATTCTTCAAACAAAAATATGTATTTACTCTTAAGATACTCATCCACATTTCTACAACTATGTTATTGAACTCTATATGAAGGTGTTTCAACACATAAGATAATAAAACAAGTAATGTACTCACTTAAGAGGCTTTCTCCCCTTAATTATTAAAACACCCCCAGACTATAACTTCTTTAATGTGCTTTTATTTGTACATTGTGTCTTTTTTAAAGTATTTTCTGACTAAGTATAGTTTATATTCCATTTATACTTAAATGTAGCATGTTTAATTTGTTTAAATCAGAAGGGACAGCCAAATAGTGGAGTACAGCAATGTTAACTTTCTATCATTCAGGATAAATAAAGCCTACATTTTCATGAAACAAGTTAATCTTCTTTACTTTGATTTATCTTTTATATTTCCAGTTTGAATAATAATAGCCTGGCTATCTATAATATTGAGGACAAAACTCGAGCTAGCGATCCCAAACATCTCTTTTTAATAACACTTCGGGATCCAATCTTTTTGTAAAACCTTAACTTGTCCTTTATAATAATGATATTCAATATGTTTTGATGGTATTAAATTACCATAGGATAGTTGTCATTTCGTAAGTGTTTTAATTACTAGAGAAATAATTTGAAATAATTTTTTTTTTCAGATCTATTATCTTAAGCCTTTAGTAATAAAACTATCTAATGGAGCCTTGTTGTAAACATCTTGATTTGATGGCTTTCATTTGTATATGTTACTGTACAAACCCGATTTCAGGACAAACTAGATCGGACTAGGCCAAACTGATACATCTTGAGACGTATGGGATATACTAGTTTAGCCTAGTCCAAACTAGTTAATCCTGGGAGTTTGGCCTAACTCATAGGATAAACTTGTATGGAATATAATTTTATAAGGGCAAACCAGGTTTTATTGTTTTACTTGATTGACTTAGGCAAAAATATGATTTTTCAAAAAGGCAGTTAAAATGGATAAGAAATAAACCACTTATTTCTTTTATTAGCTGATGTTTATATAATAAAAATAGTACAAAGTTTCGACATCAGAATTAACTTACTTGTTTTCATGGTAAACTTTGGTCACACTTAGAATTACAAAACCTAGACTTCTTTCTGCAGAGACATCTATTTGAGATACAACCCGCCTCGGTGGCGTAGTTGGCTAACGCGCTTGTCGTGTTGAGCTCGACTGCAGAGGACGGGGAGATCAAGGTTCGAATCTCGGTCGGGTGAACTGGGGGTGGTTTTTCCTAAATGGTTTTCCACTCTCCCTCCACCCAAATGCGGGTTCACTTCCTCTAATTCAACCTTCCCAATTCCTAATCCATTAGAGTAATTAGTACTTAAAGCGTATAACCCGAACGGGTAGTAAGACGTGCTAAATACTATTATTATTATTATCGTTCTACAGAACCTTGGCTCTGGCTGTGCCTCGGTTTCCCGTGGACATATTTCAGCTCAGGCCATAGAGTGTTGAGTTTTAATATGAAATAATTCACAGAGTCTGATCCATTGTTGGACAGTAAGATACAAAGTGCTCCTATGGTTAAAAATAGGTTGTTTAAATGAAAGGCAGTCCCTGCAGCTCTTTTTGATTCCAAAGCACATAGCAGGACACATTTTATTAGCTGGTCTTGATAAACTAGTATGAACTTGAATTTACCATCAGGCTGTGCTTGAAAATCTCTCATGTCAACTTGGCATTTACTGTTCATTTCTGAGTGTAGAATGGGCTACAAGACAAACCCCCAACCCCTTTTTCTCTCTCTCTCTTTTTTTACTGGCCCACTTGGCACATAGACAAAAAAAAAAAATATATAAGGTTTCTTTAGTAATACTTGCATGCATATTTTTCTGGTGCTTTGGCCAACATATGATCATGACCTCCGTGGCCTATCGCTACATGTGCTGCATCAACTACTTCATAAAGCTCACCATCTGGAAGATAATACTGGATATTATCAATTTCACTTCTTGCCACGAGTTTCTTAATTCCTCTGATTTCGATTACACTGAATCTCTTCAATCTGTGTTGTTGGCGAGGTCTCTTCTTTTCCGCTTTCCCAGCATCTTCTAGCTCTTTTATAATTTCTAAATATGTTTTCTTTGTAATCACATTAAAATGATTACATTTTCCATCTTCACTTTTAAGTAATTCCTTCATAAAGTGCTCCATACACTCCCTCTGACCCATATGTTCACTAGATTGAGAATAATCCATTACAGAAACAAGTCTACGCTTATACACTAAACAAACAAAAATGAAGTTGTCGGTTCAGGAATAGAAATAATAATTAAATATAAAATGCGAATATGATCACTAAATTATACAAATAAAATATTTTCAAAGGAAATAATCAGACCACAAAAACAGCATCCACGGGCCGATGGCAACACAAGCAACATGATCTACACAGCACTTCTATATGCAGTACAATGAGCTTTAGCAGACACGCTTACAACATTTTTATGCGAACTGTGCATAATGAAACATGTTCAGGGTCATACAAACTAGTATTGCCTGAAAACATCAGGCTATATCGGTTTATCCTAAAAGTGGCAGGATGTATCAGTTTGGCCTAGTCCGATCTAGTTTATCCTTAAATTGGGCTTATAAGGTAACATACACATTTTCATAATTTATGGGATTTATAGGTACACTATTTATTCCTATGGGACCTCAAGCTAGGAGATTTAGTTTTGTCATGACGAAACAACTTCTTGTAAATGCACTGGTATAACTAGATTACAAAAGGCTATGAACACTTGTGGTAGTACAAATACATAGTTTAATCCCCAGATTATAATTGGCCAAGGCTATGTATCAATTTGCCTACTTGACATTCCTCCCCCCCCCCACCACCACCACCACCACCACCACCACCACCACCACCACCCTCGTCACTCTTCTTTTCCTGTGCTAGTTTAGTGAACTGTCACTTNATTTCATCTCCCCACCACCACCACCACCACCCTCGTCACTCTTCTTTTCCTGTGCTAGTTTAGTGAACTGTCACTTACTACAATAACTAACCTTTACCCACTTTGGTGGTCAAATGGTTTAAGGTTTCTCTCTCACAGTAGATTGAACTGCCAATGATGGGGAGATTTGTGTTTGAATTTTGATCAAGTGTACTGAAGTTTTCTTTAATGGTTTCCCCACTCTTCCTTCACAAAATGAAATAAATTTCCTCTATATTCTTCCTTATTTACGCCAACTCCATTAATATAATTAATATATATGTGGTCAACCCAAACAGGTAGTGAGATACTGGGGGGGAAACCTTGACCATGACTATAAGTACTTGTTTAGGATGAGTTTTATATGTGAGTGGTGTGAAAGCAGGTATAGTAGTAGAGGATTTAGGGAGGTAGGGTAAGTGAGGTCCCAGGCACTGATAATTCAATAAGTTTTTTAATATCTACTGCATTTAGTTTTGTATACCGGTAGTTATAATTGGGAAGTAGCGAATATACATTTGCTCTAAATATGGTAGATAAATAAGATTTTGTATAGATTAAACCTCATTTTATATTGGAAAAAATAAAACTAATGTATTTTATTAAAATATTGTTGTTAAAGTTATTTAACAACTCTCCTTGAACTAGAAAACCTTAATCAACCTTTGTTGAAACCTAGTTTCCCACTGTCCCTCCACACAAATGTCGGTGCATTGCCTCTTTAACTCTGTCTTCCCCATTCCTGCTCCATAAATGTAGTAATTGTACACATCTAACCTAAACTGCTACTAAGACATAAAAACAATCCATATAATTGTTTTGTATGTTTTTGTTATTTTAAAATAGTTCAGTTCCATTGATTTTGATTTTTCAGTGCACACGAGTTCAATGGTCCCCTCCTTTAAGAGAGAATTTTTCATATCCATTCATTTTGATGGAAATGTATTGCATCAGTGTGTGTTTAAAATATTACAACAAGCCATTTTGGGACCTTAATACAAAAGATGGAAGATGTTCTTATTTATTGTTATTACAACGTTACTCACTCACTCAGGTTAGCAATATAACTGTACATTTATATATAAGCCTTCTTATATATTATTTTTATTTTAAATTTATTTTTACAAAAGTGTTTGGTGATTTCTTGTGTTTCCATATCCAAATATAATAGTGTTGGTAAATTAATAAATAAAGAATAGAATTCTAAAAGGCATGAATATTTTAATAATATATAGTATTAAAGTATTCATAGCTTTTTATATATATTATTTATATACATGGTATTAAAATATTCACAGCTTTTACAGCTATATACTATTCTATAGTACATACTATATTGTTGCAACCTATCCACCGTGGGCTTGATTTGTCAGGATAGCTTGTGGGAAAGGTTAGGTTGCAAGCAAGGTGTATGTGTTCAAAATAATATATAGAGTTGTGAATATTTTTTTAATAGAAGTTACTAAAAGATAATATAAAATGTGATGTTAAATGAAAGATAAAGAAATAAAGATACTGGACGCTCATACTTGGGGAAACTTAGACCAATGGAATTGACTGAATTTGCGCATAAGCTCGATCTCATGACCCTGGACTCGGCCGATGCCCTCTAAGACAAGTGCTACTGATAACCCAAAGATTTAGTCTGCCATGGTCCGGCGTCAGTCAGCGTAACTGCCTGCGGTATTGATGGAATTGTGACAGCCCCGGTGTCAAAAAATAAAAGTCTTTTATTGCCCGCTATGGCCCCTTTCCTGGCCAACTAGATCAAATATTGTTATGAATGGTCTGCATTATCTTTCAATCTTCCTAGTTCATTACATCATATACGATAAGCCAGCACTTCTTAGCACGTGCGTCCACTCGAGTTATGTAAATCAAAACAAACATTGGCCAGTGGTTATGACAATATACTATTTATTATATATATACATATTCATAAATATTTGGTTGTGTTAATAGTTATTAATTTTAAAACTTAAGCCAATGCATTTAGTTATGTTTGTCATAATATTTTAGATCAATATAAAACACATTTAAAAATGTATATTTTTGACGAAAGGCATTAATTCTCAAGATCAAAACCAAACCCTGAGATGTGCCAATGCGTTTATGTGTTTAGTAGACATACATTTATTAGTTTAAAAAAAATAAAAGTAAACGACATAACAAACATACATATAGACAGGCATACTCATAACTATAATGTTGTGTTTTTTTTATTAATTTTTAACTATAAATCATCTTGTGAATGTGAGGAATGCCAGGTCTCCACCGTGGTTCGGATTCCACGTTAAACTGTAGGTCCTCCATTTCATCTCACAATCACAATCACCCTACCATTACACATTAGCGTAAGTGCGTATAACCCGAACGGGTAGTAAGACGCGGTGCTAATAATAATAACTATAAATATTATGTTTTTCATTTTCAAAAAAATCTTGGTCTGCTTCATATGCAATTGCAATGAAAGTGCATCAAACGTTGGCTATTTAAAATACTATATCATATTTTTATTTGTTTTTGTATTTTGCTGAAGTATTATGGGAGACTACAGATCTTAAATTGATATACTACGAGTGATTGACATATAAAACTTGGGTTGGATTTATTTAGCTTACGTAGTGTCAGAAGAAGAATAAATAATTATATGAAATTAATGTCTAAATATTTGTATTATGTGTATATCAAACCTGTACATTTGTATTAAACTTATTGCAGTTTCAGTTTCCAATATTAATGTTATATATGTTGTTAAATACCGTAATTTCATTCTTGGGATTTGAACAGTTTTTAAATGGTATTAATTAATGGCAACACAACTCTTATCCCAATTTTAAATGTTTTCTTTTGTGGTTTGGGATGACTTAATCCCCTACTAATGAGTATCATTCTTTTAACAAAATTAGTATATCATTGCAGAGTTGCAAAACATTAAGTAGGCTAATTTTATTTTAATTTGCCTAACCGCTACTTAAAGATATAATACGCAACAATTGTAAAAGTATTTAATTTTGGTCTGAATTAAAAATAAATTATATTTGTTACTTCATGGATACATATTTATCCATAAATATGTTAGCTTGATATATTTTACCTAATTTACCTGTCATAATTTTACATATTTACATCCATTACTGTTTGCAGCATGCGACCTGGGTCAGTTTATTTTATTCAATCCATATATTTTCCACTGCCGGCTTGCTAGGACAGGCACAACAACCAGTCCCCGTCTGTTAATTCATCATTGTGAAAGGGTAAACCCTCATTTCACCAATGATAAATATTTCAGCCATGCTGGGAATTAGCTCAGTAGACACACAGGCTACCGACTGAGTTAAGGTTCTTATGATAACTAAACAATTTTTCTATTATTTTTTTCTTATAATATTAAATATTGTTTGTGAATCATTGTTTAATGTTTTAGATGTTAAAAGTGGCCTGGTGCACATGGACTGTGCTGGTTACATGGCAGTTCTCACAGTTTGTTCTTACCACACAACTTGTAGTTCTCGTCTTCATGTTCACTTTAAATTTGATAGATAAACTCACTCTCCTGGTTATTGTGTTTGGACAGATTGTGAGTAATATACCTACCATACTTAAATTATATATAGAATATCATTCTTATATAGTCTGTACAATTTATATTCATGTATCAAAAGCTTTTGATTTATATATAATTCATAGTAAAGATTAAATTAATGCAAATAGCCGCCACCCCGTTAATCCGGCTATGAAACACAAATTTTGAAATGTAAATATTATACAAGTATATTAGATTTGCTTAGATTTAATTCATTCCCTCAAACTGATGTCATTTTTCCTTTAATTTATATTTAGTTACGGTGACCTGGCGGTCTAGGGGTAAGGTGTCAGACTTCTATGCTGACGGCCGGGGTTCAATCCTCGGTCCCGGCATAGATCTATCTGATTACCAAACCCTTAATTCACCTCTGACAAGACATCTTGTGAATGTGGGGAATGCCAGGCCTCCACCGTGGTTCGGATTCCACGTTAAACTGTAGGTCCTCCATTTCATCTCACAATCACCCTACCATTACACATTAGCGTAAGTGCGTATAACCCGAACGGTTAGTAAGTCATGGTGCTAATAATAATAATAATAATAATAATAATAATAATAATATTTAGTTTAAAAAATCATTGGTAGAATTTCATTGTAAAAGAGAATTTCACTACCACACTTGAGTAAAGAAACATTTACATTAAAGCATATACAATTCGGTTTCATAGTTAATATTGTACAAATGTGAATAAAATCTTTAATATATCTAAATAGGTAGCTATTACCCATGTTGTTTACAATCTGCCTGGACAAAAATATATTTAAGATTTGCTATTAGCTTGTATATTAGTTTCAGAAACCATATTATGTTAAATGTTCGATAACCATAAAGAAATAAGTTATCTTAAAATCTCAATTAAAATTGTTTTAATGACAAACTTTGTGTAGTAATTCTTTATTCAACTGATCATTTAGCTTTTAGGCTTGTAGGAATTGTTACTATATTACAATATATTTAAAGTTGGCTCTCCGCTTGTATATTGCTTCCAGAAACCATATTAGGAATATTGAAAGTTCGATAACCATAATGAAATAAGGTAGCTAAAAACTTGATTACATTTGTTCAATTGACAAATTTTTCATAGAAGTCTTACATTCAAACAATCATTTAGTTTATAGACTTGTAGGAAGTATTTCTATATTAGAGCCTACATCAACTTATTTAAATAAACAAGTCACTAGTGCTGAAACTTAGTTATGTTCTTTAAACCTTTTATCAACACATTCATTTCATTTAACTAATCAAACATTCATGTTTCTCATATATTCATACATATTAGCAAATTATGTCAAAATTCTACATTGCCTTTTATGTGTGTAAGAGCGAAAGAGATACCGAAAGTTTCCTTCTTTCTTACACAATGGTATGCAGAAATTATCTCGACAATTTCAGCCATAGAAGTCCATCGAGTTATATTATTGAGATCAATGGTGGGTGATATCACACATTGATGCTTTGATAGTCTGTTCACAAGTTAATGTGAAACATCTTGTTTTTTCAGCATGTTTCCAAGAAAACCATCTCCAAATCCATAGTTACAGTATATTCTTTGGATCTCACTCTTTTTATATCGTCTAAAACAAAATGATAAATGCTCCCCTATCAACTGACATTTCTCTCCTTAATATTGTATATTGCCAGTTTGTCAAGAGCCATGTCCACTGCTTCCTTGGAACTTTCTGCATGAATGATTTACATTGAGTTTATACCTAGAAATCCAACACTATTCCTTGTGTCTTTTGGGGTCTACTTTGGGACTGAATGTCATCAACTCCTTTATCAATTGTTTAGCTTGATCTATAACAGGATCCTCATATTACTTTCCTCGATTTCATCGGATCTCTCTTTAGGAGCTCGCTTTATACTTAATAGGGCTGGGGGGGGCTTTTTAACACTGGCCCTAGCCGATTCATAACACATTCCTCTGATGGCGGCTCTCTCACCAGACTGCAGTCTCTTTTACATATCAATGGAACCTCCTATCCCCAAGATCTACTCTTCTGCTGGCATATTCACTCATCTTAAAATACTACTAACAACCAACACACTTCTTTTCTGTGCAAGCAGTTTATCTAAACACTACTTGAAATGTCTGGTGTTGCACCTTTCTCACTGCACACCTGACACCCATTCACTGTCATATTGCCGCAATGATCTGCTAAGCGTATCTCTTTAAATTTATTACTTATATTTGCCAGGGGTATCAGGTTCTTTCTCTGACTCAAAGCGCATTATTTCTGGTTATGAATATATCTCAACTCTGAAAGCATTATAAAAAGTTTTTCTCATTACACCCCCTTCTATTCCTCAATATTTTCATTCCTAGTGTATGGGCTAAATCCTTTGGCCGGTCAGCTCTGTCACACCACTTATCTGTATTCCGACCCCACTTAAGGTTTGTTTCAGTCTTTTTGTGTACCAGTGACACTATTGAAATCAATATTACATATTACCCGCCTCGGTGGCGTAGTTGGCTAACGCGCTTGTCGTGTTGAGCTCAACTGCTAAGGACGGGGAGATCGAGGTTCGATTCTCGGTCGGGTGAACTGGGGGTGGTTTTTCCTAAACGGTTTTCCACTCTCCCTCCACGCAAATGTGGGTTCACTTCCTCTAATTCAACCTTCCCAATTCCTAATCCATTAGAGTAATTAGTACTTAAAGCGTATAACCCGAACGAGTAGTAAGACGTGGTGCTAAACATTATTATTATTATTAATATTACATATTAGGGCATTGAGAATTGTACTCTTTGAACCAAACAAGAATTAAGTTGGTGACCTGGCGGTCTAGGGGTAAGGTGTCAGACTTCTATGCTGGCAGCCGGGGTTCAATCCTCGGTCCCGGCAATGATTTATCTGATTACCAAACCCTTCCTTCACCTCTGACAAGACATCTTGTGAATGTGGGGAATGCCAGGCCTCCACTGTGGTTCGGATTCCACGTTAAACTGTGGTCCTTCATTTCATCTCACAATCACCCTACTATTACACATTAGCGTAAGTGCGTATAACCCGAACGGGTAGTAAGACGCGGTGCTAATAATAATAATATAATTTACAAATTAAACATATCATAGAGATTTAACATTGTAACAGAAGTGTAAGAGGGAATTTTAATCTGGCTACACACAGTATGTTATATTATGTTGAGGTCCATTTGAAATTATTTCTGATTGATATTTTTGAGACTGGATTGAAATACTCTCAACTATAGCTATAGATGTTGATACATTATTTTTGTTTTATTATTTTAATGTGAGACTTTAGTACATGATCATTAACATATCAATTAATTTGGATGTGCAGCTATTTTAGTTTTGATTCTCATTTAGCTTCAGTATTTAAATTATTTTTTTGTCATAGTTTACAGTATGAACATTTTACTGAAAACTGTGAAGGATTGGGCTGATAATCTATTTTCAGTTCTTTTCCAACTATCTTAGAAAAAGCATCTATTTACCATTATATAGCCACACTTATATCTGGCATAGTTGATTAACTCAGATCCTCCTCAAAATATTCATTTTTAATACTGATAGGTATACCTAATTTAGATTTGATAAAATTAGTTTGAAAACATATATTTTAAATGTATATTTACTAAACTTATTTGAGTATATATTTTAACATTTTTTAATTTGTAAAGTAATAGTTTACCTTTAATAGTTGTCAATTCTCATGCTTAGTCAATGATTTTCCACATCATTGATACATTTAAATTTCCAAATTTGTTTTCAAGTGTTAACATTTTTTTTAATACTTTGGAAGTTTGTCTCAATGTTAAACTAAAGGAAATATTTGGATTTGTTCCAGATAGGTGTGATTTTGGCAGATATAGCACTGTTTGGTAATGAGATGTTGCTCTGCTCTCTATTCACATGCATGTTGCTATGTACACCCATATTTATTCTGTGTTTGGAACACTCATTTGAGCAGAGTTTGGTTTATCATCGTCTTTCCATGTTCACACTTTTATGTTTGGCTGCAATCTTACTAAAATTAAAAATGACTATATTATTTAGTAATGCAGATGATGTGAGTACTCATAATTTAATAAATTATCTCCAAACTTTTGATTTCTAAAATTTAATGTGCTTCTTTTTGAATGTGACATAAGTATTAACCATTTACTTTCAAACTTAGGATTCTTTGCATTGAGGATCATTCTATTAAAATGATTCGAATTCACTTATTTTACTATTTCACTAATAAAATGTTATAAAATATTCTTTGGATAAGTCTTATTTAAAATTACTCTTTAAATTTATCATTTTAGTAATTTTTATGCTACTAAGTCCTCTGTTATTAAAGTTGTATGATATAGAACAACTTACTACATAAAATAACTCACCCAATTCAACAAAGAGAATGGTTTCATTTTCTTCAGAATTGCTGAATTGTAACTGTAAGAGTCACATTGGATGTGGTGGCATGCAGAAAGGCAGGTTGGAATTGCACATAACTCTGCAGATTTCAATGTTTGAATATGGCATAAGCAATGGCATATTTCATATAATACGCCATCTTTTTTATAAGAATGTATAAAACTGTATGTCTTTTAATATTTACTTATTATGTATTTATTTAGTAATTTATAGTTTTCAAAACAAGAAATTGGTCAATAGTTTCTAAATGATACACGGGTACACAATTTAAATATAATATTGTGAATAAATTGATCATATAACGCATATAAAAATTGTCTATTTGTATTTCCTCATCCCGAAAATGTATAATTACACACCAATATTGTGATTCTAAGTGCTTTAGAAGCCGAGATATGGGTAATATACATATGTTTCAAGATGGCCGATGGAGGATGTGGTTCCCATTGAAAATTGAAATCTATGGCCCTAAGTAGCACGTGGAAATTTTGTTTGTGCTTTTGTCCGGTGTGTCCAAATTTTCATGCTAAGCTGTCATACTATTCATTGGTTTTCTATAGGTGTATATTTTTAGTAAGTGTCTTATGCACTCAGCAATGATTGGGCCAATAATAGGTATGTATGTAGACAAAAAGTACTGACTTTATTTTTATAGGTTTTTTTTAATCTGAGGATTATTTTAATGCTAGTTCATCAAGAGTATTTTAATGATATGGGTATATCTTTGATTAGTATTATAATCTTGTTGTGTAATTCTTTTACATTTTTACTTGACCGTAAAAGCATAGAAGTCATAGAAATGTTTGAATTAAATATGAAAAATGTTTTAACAATATGTTTTCTATTCTAACTTAGATATATATTTTTTTTAGAGCCATGTCATTTACATAATTTTATCAAAATTCTCAAAATATAAAGATTTTCACACACTGCTGTACACATGTGCACCAGAGTTTGACTTTCTTCCAATGGAAATGGTACACAAACTAGGAGAGACTTTTCTTCTACCTGCTGCAGGAGTTGCAATATTGACTGTCATGGCAACTTGGCTGTACAGATTCCTAGTTAATTATGTGGAGACGAGTGGAAAAAGGTACTCTATATTAGTCCTGTGGAGGAATTACATTTTCACTTTGGGAAACTTTTGGGCGAGAAACTATGATTTCCTGTGGGGACGGGACGGGAAACTAGAAAAAAAAAAATTAAAATAATTTTTATCTTTGGCTTATATTTGTTTTTCAAATTTATAATGTAATTTTAATCTTCGCCTTCCTATGCATTTCATTAAAATAAATAAAATAATTTGGTAGTTTCAACTAAGTTATATGTAGTGGTAGATGTCAAATTATGTTTTAATAGAGTCAAGGAAAAGGGCCAATACCCTGATTTGTTTGCAGTTATAGATATTAACAATGCATTGAAATTCTGTGATCTTGTGAAAAATGTCTAAAGGAAAAAAAAATGCACACCAAATTTGTTTTTAAAAAAAAATATTTTTAGATATTAATTTTTCCAAATAAAACCTAAAAAATGTTTTTTCTTACAAGTGTTGAGTAAAGCTATTTATGTAATATAGACTAAATAACCTTTGTTTATTTTTAACCTAGCATTTTTGGTATAAAAAAAATAATAAAAATATAATTTTAGATTGGCTAAAAAAGTTCTTAAATAAAAGACCCATGGTGTGAATTGTAATTAATACTTTAACAGTTAAATATCAAAATATTCAAACTAGTTTGTTCCTGATTACTTCTTACATTTTGTTACTAAAGTTCGAACAAACACCGCTGTTTGACTCAAAATTTTTATAACTTATCTAATAATAATTATTATTATTATTATTATTATGTATGATACAAAATCAAATGGATGCCATTTCAAATAATAATGTCTTGACTCATAATTCCAAATGCAGAGGAAATATTGTGATTTTCTTTAAATTTACCTGCTATAATTGCATTACAAAATGTCCAATCATATTGATAACCAAACAAAAGTTTTGGGAAAGGAAAATTCTTCACAACTTCAAAACTACATACTATTTTATGTTTATATAGCTATTATATAGATTAGAACCTTAAAACTCATTACTATTATCATAGCTTTTCAGATTTTGGAGTTGAACTGAGTGTCATGTACAACATTCTCCAACTTTGTCCATTCATTGTCATGACAGTTCTTATCATGAGGCTTAAGCTTTTCTTAACACCTCACCTTTGTATTTTGACTTCACTTCTTGCTGCAAGAAGAGTAAGTATATTTGTTCAATGTTTGTACAGTAATATACGTCTATTTATAGCTATAATGAGGTTAATTAACACTAAACAGTTTGTATTAAACCGTTGATACAATAAATATTGTATAGACTAGTACAAGTATTCTAATTAAAAATTGCATGCTCATTTTTCTTAATCCTTGGCATATACTGAAGGTATATCGACAATAAAAATTATGTCTCATAATTTTAACAAGCTATAAATTATGATTCAATGATTTCATATAACTACAGTTCACAAATTATAAGGGATCAAGCCTGCTATTCTATGCTTTTTGCGTACCATGGATAAGGTAATGTAATTAATGTATGGGGCTGAAATTTAGTATAACAATACATTCATGAAAGGAGTACACTATGAAATATTCACACTATTACTATCATTATTATTATTATAATTATATATATATATATATATATATAATTTAGGGCTGTACAAATTGCATAGATGAATAATTGTTGATTTTACTAGTTTGTAAAATATCTATCTATCTTTAATCTGTTTTTTATAACTTGGTATGATGTAATTATCATATTCTTATGAAATTAAACTGCTATGTTGAAAAATAATATTTATGTTAAGCTAAGAAATTACTAATGGTTTCTTGGATTGCCTCAAGTCAATATAGGAAATACATTTAAAATGTCATTACTAATTGAGCACATTGACACGTTTATGGAAATGTATGCTAAAACAAGTAAATAAAGCTATTAAAGCTATTTGGACACATACTATAGGGCAAAATTAGATATTTATAATTACAAAATATATATATTGAAAACTACTATTTTTATTTATCATAGGGAAATAGTATCTACATTTACTATTGGAAAAACTATATACGTGTATCATTGGTAAAACACTATAGATGGTGTTTGGAAACGCATAGCCCACAATCACATATAGCTAGAGACCCTGATTTGTGGTAAATAAAACCACTGGATTCTGTTCATTAAAAAGTTGGATTTCAGTATAAAAAGTCGGCAAATATAAGGGTAAAACCATGATTTTTGGTAAATAAAATTACTTGATTTCGTTAAATAAAAAGTTGAATTTCGGTAAATAAAAGGGTAAAACCCTAATTTTCGGTATAAAAAGTGTTGAGAGTTTTTTTTAAGGTAATGGTAATAAATTAACTCAAATAGCTTAGAAAGTACTTGCACTGAACTATTTTATAAGACAAAAATGTACATACCTTTTTTCAACATACTTCATGTCAATCACCAAAGTACAAAGACAACATTGTTTCCAAATTTTTTATTTTAAAGTTAGTGCACTTATCTGACACAATGTTGGAATATGTCAAAAATGTGCGTTACATATATTTGATAAAATAATCTGGAATTAGTGCTATGAATACAATAGCCTGTGGGGCTAACCTTGTGAACATACCTCTCGCCACTTTAAACACGCTAAACAGCTGCATCTTTTATATTGTTTGGCTTTTTTGTGTAAATGTATCCAAATATTATTTAGCAAGTCTTATTATATATTATGAATTGTATCTATAGCAAATTAATTTATTAAAATAAATAATTTTCACATCATATTTTTAGTACACATATAAATGCATGCAGAGTCATACACACAGGTTTCATGTGTCTATGCATTTATTTCATGTATATTTATCTCATACTAACAAATTTATTTTCCTTTTAGAATTAAGTAAAATGATACATTAATTGCAGAAATTTACAAAATATGTTGAGCACCAAAGAAAATCTAATTACTAATTACTAAACACTAAACTCTATTATTTTTTAAATTTTTGGGTAAAACTACTTTCACTTTTACAGTATTTTCGATTTATTCACCCACAAGAATTCCATTGGGCTATACTAGCAATTTTAATTGGTGGAATGAGTGTGAAAGGAATTGAAAATCTTGAAAGTCAAAGGAGAACTATTGGTAAGTTCTACTTATTGCTCTTTTATTTAAAATAAAAATATGAATGGTACACAATATAACTGTAAAATTTATTATTCTTTACAATGGCTTGAAATTTTGACTCTAAAGCCAATAAAAATGTGTTGTAGTTTTATTTCAAAATCTATCTTCGCAATTTAATAATTAGATTATACCTGAACCAAGTAGCATGCACTGAATCTCTTTGACCAGAATGTAACCCCTGCACCTCACACACACACACACACACACACACACACACACACACACACACACACACTATTCAACACACACTCATACACATACATAAACACACACATACATAAAAAATATATTATTATAATATGTTTGAAAAATCTATATCAGGATATAGTAAAAAAAAAATTCCAAAACTCTTAAGAATTATGTGCATGAAACCACAGACATTCTATAGTACAAAAAGAACTTCTCTGGGTACATTCTGTGATTCATAAACATGATATGAAACTGTCCTGTTGAGAGACTGTTCGATGACTTGGGGTGAATCCACCAAAGTCTCTTCGTCGGGTTTTTTTTTTTGTGAATTTTCTCCAACAAAGTAAGTCTTGTAATACAGCTGACCTTTACAATGTCCATTTCTAAACAATTCTGTACAAGAGGAAGCAACAACCACGGCATTTAAACCGCTACTGTAGAATCGGTAGCGTTTTGATAGCTGTTTAACAGTTGCGTTTTGACAGTCAGGTGTAGATTCAAGAGTGTAGGGGTATAGGCTAGGGGCAAAACTGCCGCGTTTTAACTGCTAGTGTATAATTGGCCTTAGAGCTTGAGTCTTTTTTTTTTTTTTAGTATTCAGTAGAAGCGAACCGATTCATTAAAAATGATTATCGATTGTTTAAAATAATTGTTCACGCTATGATTATTTGCACCAATTAATCCCGATTATTGATTAATAACTATTGGTAAATATGCTTAAGAAAATGATAAAAGTTAATGTAATTAATACAAAAATATGATCGCTATACTCCTACCTAGAAAATTTTCCTTTAAATTTGACTTAAAAAAAATTAATCACAATCACTGGTTATGATTAATTGCAGATGCACTAATAACTGCCCGATAACGATTCATCTATATCCGCATCAGTACACCCCTAGTATTTAGTATTCTGTGCACTCATTATTATTACTATATTACCTTTTGGAAAGAATGCGGACCTAAATTGGAAAAAGTTTGAAATTTGAGAGCTTGATTCATTTTTGTTTGATATTTAACATTTTATATATTCCATATAAGACCTGTCACAGATATTTCCTTGCTTCTTTTTGGTCTTTGTAACTGTTACATTAAAAAAAAACTATAAATATTAAAAATTGATAGTTTTTAATGCATTGTAAAATTTAAATCAGTATATAACCTCATTTCTTACAAACAAAGATGCTAAGTATATTAAAAATGTTAAGACAATGCATTATTTTTCTCTGTTATTTTTTTAGACGAACTTTATTAAATCTATATCTGACACAATTTTTTATTTTATATTTTCAAAACAGATATTTGTAACCACTAAAATTACCTTAACATAACTTAATTTTATACTTACTTTGCTAAGGCATTAAAAAATATGTTTTATCTGTTTTACTATTTTGAAATGCTATATTAATTATGTACAAACTGTAGTTTCGCTTTTTAAATGTAATTTTACAATTTTTATCTTACAATATTTCAATAACGGTTGTATTAACTACATAGCTTCCAGATTTGGAAAAAAATACATAATTGTGTAATCCACAATTTCAATCAATACACTACTTAACATTGTATAGGTAATGTTATTTATATATTAGAGTTTTCTAGGAGAATATAGTAATATAGAATTGGAACAACTCCTTACTTGGGTGAATACCATGACAACTCCTAAAGCAGTCTTTGCTGGTCCAATGCCAGTCATGGCAAACTTGATGCTGTCAACAAGAAGGCCCATTGTCAATCATCCTCATTATGAAAATGCTGCTTTAAGGTTTGTACCGTGTGATTGACAATTTTGTATTGATTAGAAAAACTTTTTTTTTCATAATTTAAGTGAAATGTAAATAAAGATATAGACCAGATAAAATACTAAATAGGCCGTATTTAAATAGGGGGTGGAAGAGAATAATGGATACTGTAATTAATGACTATCTTATCTATTAATTTAATCATTTTATTCAAATATGTGTATGTATTAAATTGTGTCATAAAGATCAAAATCTATATGGTTTTTTCATTGATTTTCAAATACAGCCAACTCTCGATTCTACGACCTTTCACGGTTCCCATGAAAAGGGTCGTTATTGGAATTTTAACAGATTTTGTTCCGCCCCTTATCTTCATATGAAAAAATTGCATTTTTTAGACAACACGTGAAAAAGTAAATAAAATAAAACCTACCTACAGTAGTGAAAAGTGTCGACTTCGGGATGCCATGCCGCCGCGCAATCTCCGTCTCTGTAACCTTCTTCTCATCCACTTCCTGGATGATCTCGTACTTCTTCATGAGCTTCAAGAATGTCCTCTTTCCACTAATTTGGGCGAAATTATAAGTTCGTATCAAATAATAGTGTGGGTCATAAAAAATTGTTCACAAAATCTGATCAAAAACATAACCAAATCAAAATAACAATGTTAAACAATAGCATGGGTCGTCAAAAATTGTTCACAAAATCAAACCAAAATAGTAACCAAATCGAGAATCGAAATAACAATGTCAAAAGCAAGCCTGGCGTGTGATGTAGCGGCAGTCGCGCGTGGGGAAACATTGTCTTAATTGTGGGAGGGGGTGGACAGAGTCAAGTGCTATTGGCTGGCATTGATGAGGTGGTGTCTATTTTTTTACCTGACCCACCCCAGTTACTAGTAATACAGCGCTCACAAAGATAATTGCAACGCAGCAACCTAAATAAATGCAACAAACACATTTTACAGCCAATTTCCTTAAATGTTTCAACCTTTTTTCCCACATTTTTCACAGTTCCCCAAAAAAGGGTCGTTACTTCGAGAGGGACGCTATTCCCGGAGTCGTAGGATCGAGAGTTGACTGTATATAGGTCTTCCTAAAAAATTATTATAATTTTGTTAAAGTGTTCTTGAACCAAAAAGTTATTTTTGCTTCTAGTCTTCATTCTGTCACATCTCACATCTTTTAGTAAGTCAAAAATTCTCAGATGTAACTGCAATTGATGACACCAATTTGGTTGCTAAACAGAAGTATGTATACCTTGATTTTCTTACAAATAGACATTTGGAGCACCGTTTAGAAACTATAGACATATTTTTTTCTGTCAACATTGATAACAGTGACACATTATTAATATTATTCTATAGGTTTTAATAATATTTATTAAAAGTGACAGCTTCAGATCACATGACTTCACACCTGAATACTTGAAAGTAAATTTATCAACTTTTTCTAGCTGTCAAATATGTCCATTGGTAAAAAAATTGTTTTGCAGTAAAATTTCTCAAGAAATAACAATGGCTCTTATGATAAAACAACTTCCCAATAATAGACTTTTTCATTAACTGTTGCAGACACTATGAGAAATGTATATTAGTTCTTAAAAATTTCTAAACAGCGCACTTTGTAAACACCAGTTCATACACAGTATTTTACTATAGTAATGTCATTGTATTGCATAAAGTTTGGCCAGTCCTCCCCCTCTGATGAAAGTTTCTAAAATAGCTTACTTAATGAGGAATATGTTACTTGAAGGTCGTACCTCCCTATCCTTCCGAACCTCTAGCGAGGATTGTTCCATCACTTTAGTCTGTGTTCATGCACACATAGAGACCTACACTTCACATCTCATTTCATTTGCGAATTACTATATTGTGTAAAAATGCAATCTGGTCAGTCACTTGTCATAATTATCCTGCATACAATACTGTACAATGCAGTAATTATATTGTTGTAGTTAATACTCAAAGCATATATTGATTCATTTGTTTTAACTGTGTACAAGCACCATGATTTAAAAAATAATAATTTCTCCAAATAATGGACACTTCTTGAAAACTAACAATTTTTTTTATCCTGGAAGGTGTCCACTATCAAGAGACTTTACTGTATATATTGTTTTAAATGGTTATACAATTTTATAAATGTTAACTATGTTCAAATATATTTTTATTGTTGAAAGGTAACTACATCTGAAAAAAATATAAATATTAATAATAATAATAATTATAAACCTTTGTTTTGTCAAGCAATGTTACTAAACATATTATAATAATATCAGTATTTTTTTTTAAGTATTACTAAAGCTCCCATTGTATATAAAATATACTTAAGAGGAAATTTATTACATTTATTGGCCTAGTTTTATATCGAGAAGCTAATGATATACATAGACACTAAAATATCCTCCAACAAAAGTTAATATGAGCCTTTCTTTGAGGTGATTATTCCCTGCCAGATTAGGTGTTATGCTTGAAATTATGTATATATTAAAATTGAATAAGTCTAAATTTCACATATCGCTACGTTGTTTGGTACTTGTAAAAATCTGTCACTCTTAAAGTGCATATTCACTTGAGCATTCTCCTACAAACAAGCAGAACACCCCAAACAACCGCAGACAAATAATACATCCAAAAACTCCAAGCATTTGGACTGTTTGCTGGTGGCTCGCCTTGCTACCACCAATTTCACCACAAATAGGACAGGTACTGGAGCTCAATGTCAAAATGTATTTGTTAGTGGTAGCAGGTTTTTCTTTGTGCAGTGTGCATTTACTAAAAAGAGCAAAAAAAAGGGACACGAAAGTTTGGGTGAGGCGGCTGTATTCAGGATGGCAAAATACATCACTCTTAAGGGGATTGGGCAAAGGACAATCCCTAAATTTTACACAAATGTCATCTCAAATTTTGAAATTTTTGTTAACCTTGTCGACCATAAAATTGCAAAGGGCACAAAGTTCTGTAAAGCAGTACCACAGAAAGATTGTTTGGCACTAACGTTAAGTTTTTTGCAAACATTCTTCAGTAGCCCACTCTATGATTCACAGCAACTGGTGCGAAGACATGTACCCATAGAACAAAGACAAACTTCCTTGGAGCATTCCCAAAAACCAAAGGTTATTTGATAGCGTTCAGCTCGGCACATGCACACAAATATGTATTTACTTGCTGTATCACACCGTTCACAAACAGAACAACCCGAGTGTGAATAAGTGTATACTTAAGTGAATACCCACCTAAGATGAACATAGAAAAAGAATGAAATATGCTTTTCCTTGTGCCCTATATGCCTTAAACTGTGTCATTTCTATAACCAAAAGCTTCCTCAGTTGGACCACTTTGTTTGATCAAATATTATTCTCTATCATTGCTCTTTCTCTCCAGTTCAACACAAAACTCATTTCTTTTGAAACCACATGTATGAGGGTCATCCAGAAAGTAAGGTTACAAGGGCTCCTGAGGCCGGGGGAAATTTTTTGTTTCAAATTTGCTGCACCTGACGTGTAGGGGGAATCTTAACGGCAAGTTTGTTTAGTCCCGCCTGTTTGTCGGCCATTTTTTTCACTCACAGTAAATTCTTCCGATGGAGAGGTCGTCGCGCGCTCTCGCCACCTCCTGTTCGTGCGAAATCTGCGCGGTCATCAGGTTTTTGACTTTGCAGAACAATACTGCCGCGAATATCCATTGGAAGCTCGTGGAAGTGTATGGTAGTGATGTGATGAGTCGACAACATGTCACGAAGTGGGTTAGGTTGTTCAGAGAAGGCCGTACTGATACTCACGACAAGGCAAGGAGGGGGAGACCATCGGTGATTTCTAACGAACTTGTGCGAAAAATTGAAGAACAAGTGTGAAATGACCGCCGTATGACGCTTGACGACCTTCAAGAAAAACTTTCTGACATTTCTCGAAGTCTCCTTGGTGATATTGTGTCGGAAAAACTTTGTTACAAGAAGTTGTGTGCGAGATGGGTGCCCAGAATGCTCACACCGGAGCACCATCAAAATCGCGTGACCGCCACGTGTGAATTTTTTGATCGTTTTGTACAGGTGGGAGAAGCTTTTCTGGATTCTATCGTGATGGGGGATGAAACTTGGGTGTGTCACTACACCCCAGAATACAAAAGACAATCACTTCAGTGGCGTCATTCATTTTCCCCAGCCACCAAAAGTTCAAGACAACGCATTCAGCCGAAAAAGTCATGGCATCTGTTTTTTGGGACCGTAAGGGGGTCTTTTTGGTGGATTTTATGCCTAAAGGGAGTACCATTAATGCAGAGGCTTACTGCAATACCCTCAAAAACACCTCAGAAGATCCATTCAGAACTGCAGAAGGGGAATGCTGACCCGGGGAGTTAGCCTCCTGCATGACAACGCCAGGCCCCACACCGAGCGAGTTTCACAGGAGCTGTTGACATCGTTTGGATGGGATATTATCACCCACCCACCCAATTTACCAGAGTTGGCGCCTTCGGACTATCACCTTTTCACTAAACTAAAGGAGTTTTTGGGTGAAAAACGTTTTTCCAACAATCAGGAGGTCGAGAAAGCTGTGAAGAAGTGGCTGAAAGAGTTGACGGCGGAGATCTATGACACTGGCATACAAAAGTTGGTGCCCAGACTACAGAAATGTCTTGATTTCGACGGCGATAACGTTGAAAAATAGTTTAATATATTTGTGAAGTATCCTATGAATTTCAATAAAATACAAGCATTTTTCGATCCTAAATAAATGTTGTAACCTTACTTTCTGGATGACCCTCGTATCTTCTTATTTATAATCAATATTTGATCCTAAAACATAAAATTCATGTTAATAATGAATTCAAAATTGTATTAGCCTACAGCTTTCTATTTACCACTTGGTGCCTTGTCTGTCTTGTTGGTACACTCCGTCGAGATTGAAAGGTAGCAACTTACAATTTACTGAGCCCGCGAGGTATGATATACCTCCACACATGACTGCAGAATAGTTTGCCTAGCTACGCCCAACACCTAAGTTAGAGAAGGCCTTAAGTCGTTAAATTATTTCTTGACTGTTGGGAACGAGTGATGGGGGAGGTGTTATGTCTTTTAGAGATGCCCGAATCGTTTGATTTAATAAATTAATTTTACTTTATTGTTCTGATAATGATAAAACCAATAACTAATATTTACATACTAAGTTAATTAATTATGTTTGCTCTCATTAACATACGGGCTGGTATTTTTTTTAGCTATTAAAAGTTTAACCACGTCAAACGTTATTTGGGCACTGTT